>APFE030498301.1:265357-280683 GCA_000404065.3 Pinus taeda | reverse complement strand
TTCTTCCAATTGTTGCGCTTTCAACCTTGTAGGTTGTGGAAGTCTAGGGGAAACAACACTTTAATCTTTATAGTTGTGAGTGGTAGGCTTCATGGTTGCCATAATTTTGCTTTCCATTTTTCTTGCTAACCTAAATTCCTTTTCCAATGAATCATGTTCCCAAATGCAAACCTCAAGTTGGATACTATCCTTTAAAGTCCCTATGAACACATCAATCATATGCTCCTCTGGAATATCTTTTACCCTTATGTTCAATTTTTGGAAGTCCTCAATGTGCTCCATGATTGAACCCTTTTGTTTGAGATTTATCAATTGGCTAAAAAAGGTGTTGCTTTTTGTATCCTCATAATGTGCTATCATTTCTTCTATAAAAATTTTCCAAGTGACAATTTGTTTACGAAAGTAAAGCCATTGATACCATACAAACTGATTTGGTTCCAAATATAAAGTTGCAATACATACCTTTTGTGTGTTTTTCACATTATGGAGATTGAAAATTTTCTCCATCTGTAGTATCCATGTTCCGGGATCCTTGCCATCAAACTTCCTCATATCAATTTTTGGAACATGGTGGGTCTTCAATCCAACATTAAAGTCTATATAATCATGATTAACATTTATTTTGTTCTCCTCATGAGTTTCCTTTACTACTTTTTCACCATTAGTGACCATTTCTTGTAGCAACTTATTTAATTTTATCCTCAATTCTTCCATCTTATCATCCATGCCATTCATCTTAGCTTCCATCTTAGCATCCATGCTATCCATCTTAGCTTCCACGTCATCCATATTAGTTTCCAAGCCGTCCATCTTAGCTTCCAAGTCATTCACCTTAGCTTCTACGCCTTTCTTTAAACCATCCATCTTAGCTTCTACGTCTTTCTTTAAACCATCCATCTTAATTTATGTTACCTTTTGTGTGAGTGAAATTTGTTGCACTTGGCTTTGTAATATTGATATACCATGTTGCATTTCTTCCTCTTCTTCATGAGTCATTCTAGAGATTTCAGTTTGCTTACAAGGTGTTTCCATTTTCTTTCTTCAGGGCATCAATTACCGATAATAATGCTTCACTATGCCCTTTGAATTCCTTCAAACTAATTTTTCAAACCAAGCTTATGAAAAAATTTAAAAAATACACACCTTTTTTCACTTGTAGGAGCTCGATAATGAATCTGATGTACCTCTATAATTTTGGATCTCCTAGTTCCGAAATCGTGACCTGTCGTAGCCCTTTGTTTCCTCTTTCCAATGCCACCAGTCTGATCAAAATTGGATTATCCAAGGAAGAGTTATGTCAAATCTTCCACGATGACCTGATTATAGACTAGTTCAGTAGAACGAACTTGTACGATGTGCCACATGTCACTGTTTCCACCTTAGTACCTGAAACTGATACACAGAAAACTAGAGGTCGTCCTCTTTCTGAAACTTTTTATGAGATTTCAGTCTGATGCTCAAAACAAAAGTTATGATGATTTTCCCCAGGTCACCTGTTTGGAATGTAATTCGAGAGTCTATAAAAATGCCAACTTCCTCAGATCGTATCTTTGCAAATATAGCGAGAAAAGCTATGAAATTTAGACCCGAAGTTTAGGACTATTTCAGCTCAAATTGGTTTTTTTTAGCTTTTGAAAGTCACAGAAAAAAAAATTATATCGAAAATGGCACGATGACCTGTTTGGAGTAGCGAAACCCTACAATCCAAATCTCTGATACCAAATGTTATGAAACTAGCTCATAGAAAGATAGAAAAGATAGATCAACACCTTAGAAATAAGCCTCTTCGAGGGGGAAACCTCCTTTACATTACACAAATGAATAATTCTTAGATGATTCAAATGACAAAACCTCATTTCTATATATAGGAGTCTACAGGGTCACAATATAACCAAGCCGACCTAATAATAATAATATAAAGGCATAAAAATAACAATAGAGGGATTCAATGGGGCACAATAATAACAATATGGGGACAATAGGGGCACAATAATAACAATAAGGGATACAATGACAATAGTAATGGGGGGATCACTAATATTATAGGGACCTAACAATAGAGATATTTTCTGAGTCCATATAAGAGCATCTAGTTTAGAGGAGTGATAAAGTATGACATAACAGATTCCCCCTAATGTATGAGGTTAGAAGGGGATTCTTGGTTGAAATACATTAAGTGTGAAAGGAGGAGTCGTTCAAAAGGCCCAAGAGGAGATCACCACATTCTAGTCCATCAAATACTTGTAGGAGTAAAAGAAAAAACTCATATCTGAGGTGGGCATACCCATGCTCAGAGATAGTCAAGCATGTTTGTTGATTAAGTATACTATGGATCCATGATGTATACAAAAGTATGGTAATAATTAAGAGAATAAATAGTGGAAAAACATATCATAACCATAAAAGAACATAGTGGAGCTATATCTCAATAATATATGAGGATATATGTAGAAAAGATGTTGTATAATTGATCCCCACATAAGTATCAAAGTCATATGAAGTAGTGGTACTGTATAAAACTTGGGTACCAATACATAGGATGTTGCTAAAAGAGTGCAACAATAAGGATGGACGTCACTGTTATCACAAAAAAATGATCTTCTAGCCATAATTTACTAGATGGATCGAAGTACACCATGTAGGACCAATGTTACCATAGTCAAATTACTTTCATTGTGAGAAATTACTTAATAAACCACATTTTTTAAGTCATTTATAATTAAACTTGTGAAGAATAATTAAATAAAACACTATTTGTTTAATTATCTTCTATGAATAATTAATTAAACCATTTTTAATTAATATTTATTGTCACATTTGACCCAATTATGATAAATAAATAGATAAATCATTAATTATCTTATTTTTCTCTCGGAATAATTAATTAATCACTAATTAGTTATTATTCCTTGTCAAGTTTGACCAAATCCCTTAGGAATAATTAAATAAATTATTATTTGTTTATTATTCATTAACTATATCTCTTGAGATGATAAATAAATCATTTATTTTTATTTCTCAATAAAAGTTTAAATACTTTTTCCCTCTAACCAAATATAATAAAATATTCCAAATTGTTATTTCTAGAATGGGGTTAATAATATTTTATTATTGCTCATTATTCGAGGATAACCTAATATTTTGTTATAAATAGAAGGGTTTTCCATTCATTATTCACTTTTGATTATTTTCATTGTTGCAACTCTTATTATTATCATTATCGCTCAGCATTTTCTTTCCCATTTGAGTTCTCATTGAGCTCAAACATTTTATTTGTTGGATTTACAAATTATAGAGGAGAGAGACTCTACAAAATCTTAAGACATTTGAGGATAAACAAGAACCCATCCCATAGAGGGGGACTGGTAACATTATTTGTTCCCTTCACGGATTGTGTTTAATAAAATATATTCTTTATATATATGGTTTCCATTGGATTATTGGAATTACTTGTGCTTATTTTACTATTCCATTTTGTTGTTTAACGATGATTGTGGCATAGATTATGGCTTTGGAAAGTTTTGTTTCTATCATTTTCTGTAGATCTAGAATGTTTAGTAGCCATGTTCATTGTTAGGGTTGTTTTTCATCCACAACCTAAAGTGGTTTCTTTTCGTACACATTCGAGAAGAAAACACAATAACAATTTGGTGACTCCACTACGTTTTTAATTCTGATATGAAAACCTAGGTGACCTTGAGTTTTCATCTACCAGATTTTCTTTTCCAATTTCTTAATGTTGTTTACTAGCTTTCTAACCCTAGATCAGTCGAATTTCTAACTTCGGTAAGTTTTCTGGTCTTTTCTGTAGGTCACAGGAACCAGCCATGACAGAGATGGGAAAGTTTTTGGAGACATTGCTAACCGAGAATCAAGGAGAAAAAATCGCACTTTTTTGCCCCAAAAGTGTGATCTGTAGGTCCATAACACACTTTCTTGCCCAAAAAGTGAGATATCCCAAGAATCAGGTCAGTACCTGCGATTTTAAAGTTTTTGGGATTTTTTCTGATCTGTTTTTGGGTTTTTTCGAGAGCTATCTACTGGGTTGGGTTACCATTTTCTTAGCCCGCTTATGCCTTGATCTACTTTGTTTCACTCATCGAAGTGGAATTTAGCCCCTTAGGGCTTCTAGTACACTTCCACCTTTATAGAAGGAGTTTAGCTGAGTAAGAAATCTAAGTTTTTGCAGAGCTTTCAGCCATATTGTCCATATATGTACATTCTTGTTTCAGATCTTCAAAGATAGGTTGTTTCCATGAAAGTTTGCATCTTAAACCTTTTTTGGTCATTTTCCTCAAGGTCCCAATGTTTGCCCTAGGTTTCACACCCATATCCCTATCTTTTTGGCAGCGATTTTCCTCCCTAGTTTTTTGTTGTTGCTACACCACTTTCTAATAGTATAGTGTCATTTGATCCCAGTCACACTGATGCTTATATCTCTTGGAATTTTTCATGTGCTTTCAGGTTAATTCGCCACCAACTAGCACAGTGTTTGCAAACCCCGTTTGGGTGGGGTTTAGAGAGTTGATTTGTTGTTCATTTTCTATTTTTAATTCCAATTTATTTCAACAATATTTTTCTTTTTTAAAACATTATCTAGGCTTAATTAATCAACATACTTACACACACAAGCATAACTTAAGGGAAAAGTGCTTGGTTTACACCGCCAAGCCAAGACTTGACTTAATTAATTTATCTCCCCAAACAGACACAAAAACATTTTGTTGATCTCCCTTCACCATTTCCATGTCACTTATGTCTTACAACCATTGCATCACCAAGGCATTTGTTGCGGAGACTCTTAGGCCTTCATCCCCAGTTTCTTATTGGGCATATTACTCCCCCCCCCCGCAAGGTTCGAGTTCATATTCCCTCGAGTCCCCATACTGACTCCTATTCTGGTTCATCTAATTCAAAGTCTCCTTCACAACATACCATCATCATGTCAGGACCCACTGTGTTTTGGAGAATTTGTTATCTATGGATAAATACTAATTCCCTGAATAAGTAGTTGTATCTAGAACAATAGTTTAAAGTGTTTTAGAGTTTTCCTATAAGCAATAGATAAGATGACAAGATAAGAAGACCTACTTGTAGTTTCTCTTTCCTCTCGTCTCCCTTGTATTGATCCTATCGCTCCTTCCCATACTTAATATGCTTGAGAAGTGCCCTGTAAACACAATAGAAAACAAAGAACCGATCAAAGCACACGATCTATTGAATATAAGTGAAAGGAATCAAATACAATTAACACATATAAGCATTATGAAACAATACAAACATATGGAAAAAAGGTCCAAACACTTTATTAGATAGGAGAAGGAATTACAACCATTGGTGTCGGATTCAAACCCATTCCTCTAGCTTGGATCCCATCCACATCATATCAAAATCATGACAAACTTGTATCATTACAATACTTGCTTCAAATCCAAATCTCGTAGCAGCATTATCTCCTTACAATTCAACATAATCCAGCCCCTGATCACTTAGATGAGTGGTCAATTTATAGGAATATGAAGGAGGTTTTGTCATAAATGGTGGCATTGAATGGCATTCCATACTTAGAATTAGTTCCATGGAGGAAGGGATGAGAGGATGGGATGCACCTTAACTCATTCGTCATCCATTTTCAAGCTCATAAGGGTTGATAAGTGAGGGAACCTTCTAGATGACTCCAAAAGATAAGAATATTCCCCAAACCCTATGTGAATTTCACTCAAACTTACCCAGCACAAGTGAAAGGAAGCCTAAGTGCTCTGCAGAGCACCCTGGCAGTGGACACAACTGCTCTGTAGCACACCTTTACAAGGACTTACCTGCATTGGTCCCTTTAGAGGCTATTTCTAGATGTCTTCAAGTCATGAAACTATCTAGGAAGGAGGCATTCAAAGGGGTGACTTGTTTAGGGCATGATGCAATTGAAAATAGGGTTTGATGAGCCCTAAAACAATAATCTGGATGATGGGATTGATGTTACCAAATGGGTCTGTAACAGCTTCCCCCTAAAGCATGAAGTCGGAAAAATGCCAATGTCGAATGAAATGCTTTACGATGTGATGAGGAGGTATTGAAGTGGAAGGTGACTTGCATCAATTACAATACATATATCATGATATTTGATTTTACATGAATTTTTGAGGGAAGGCATACCCATGCTCAACTTATAAACTTTCATTACATGTACAAAAATAGTCATCTACAGATATGGACCCATAATTAGAATGACCATCAATGGAAAGCCATGGTACATATGATTTAGTACTCCTAAAATCACAACTTGGATGGATAAAACTAGATCTGTGGTCTTCTATCTCATTCAATCATTCACTCAAGTATGAGTCTAACCATGTGAATATGTGATCTGAAGTCGAACATCGGAAGACGCCATTTGATTACCAACTAATGATGTAAGTTGTTAACAGATGCGAGAGAAGTCAACGATAATGATAATGATCCTCAAGGTACTACATACATTCTGCATGGTGTGAATGGATGATTTGATGTCGAACACCATACAAAGTATTTTGGTCGAAGGCCATTGATGTATGCTTATCGTCAGAAGCGAGACACCTGCCATTGATGCATGCAAGCCTCAAGGCACTGGAAGGGTATTTCTAAGTCAACTTCTTGGATAATGTGTTGATGTCGACAAGAAGTGACTCATCATAGGAGGGCCTTGATGTATCCCACATTAATGACACGAAACGAGTGTAGTGATTTTAGAGATGGAATTTGACTGATGACACAAGGTTCAGGAATGGCGGTCATGAAAATGAAGGTTTATGGTATTGCAAAGGATGAATTTTGATTGAATGACTTCTCTTGAACATGTCAACGACACTGAAATTAATTGGTATCATTGACCCAAACAAAGTGATGGATGTAGGTTTTAACCCCATACAAAAATTACCTACACACGAATTCTAAAACACATAAAATAAACAATGCAAGACCATAACACATAAAACACATATACACAGAGATTTTCCCCTGGATCCCAAAACCAGGACTACCAGCTTGATTTTTCATTATGTTCCTTTCAATGTTACAATACATATTTATACATGCTGAAGTATCCAATACCATGGACTGAAAACCATCGCGTCCAAAACCATGGACCGAAAACCATCGTGTCCAAAACCATTGTTAGAAAAATATTATACCACCATCCAAGCAACTTGAAGGCCCTCTATTTATTAGATAAACAACAGTATCTACAGCATCTGCCCAAAATTGTTAAGGCAATCCTGCATGCAATCTCATGCACCTTGCATGCTCCATGATTGTTTTGTTCATCCTTTCTGACACGCCATTTTCTTGTGGTGTTCTTGGATCTGTCTTCTCTCTACGAATTCCATGCTCTGAATAGTACCTATCAAACTCTTTGCTGCAATATTCACCTCTATTGTCTGATCTGGGACACTTCAATTTCTTTCCTGTCTCAATCTCAACCAAAGCTTTCCATTTCTTGAAAGTATCAAATACATCAAATTTATTCTGAATACAATAAATCCAAGTTTTTCTAATTGCATCATCAACAAAAGTAACATAATAATGAGAGCCACCGAGAGATGATACCTAAGCAGGTCCCCATACATCTGTATGCACAATCTCTAATTTTTCGCTCTTCTTTTCTTTCCCAACTCTGAGAAATCTGACTCTCTTCTGTTTTCCATAAATGCAATTCTCACAGAAGTCCAAATCAACATTCTTCAAACCCGACAACAAATTCCTTTAATGAAGAACCTTCATCCCCTTCTCACTCATGTGTCCGAGCCTATGATGCCATAATGCTGCATCTGCTCCTTTGGAAGTTAAAGCATTAACAGAGTTAGAAATACCAGTGCATAAATACAATGTGCCAACCTTTTCACCATTTGCTATCACCGGGGCTCCTTTGGTGACCTTCCAAGCTTTATCTGTGAAAGTTTTCACACAACCTTCACCACCTAACTGCCCTGTTGAAATCATATTTTTCTTCAGATCTAGAACATGCCTTAACTCCTTTAGTAGCCATTGGTTTCCATTCTACTATTTCACAAGAACATTACCCATTCCAACAATTTTACAGGGTTTATCATCACCCAAACGGACTTGTCCAAAATCTCCTTGAACATAGTCATGAAAATATTTCTTATCAGGTGTGGCATGGAATTAGGCCCCTGAATCTACCACCCAGGAATCAATAGTATTTTCGAAAGAAAGAATCAAAGCATCTTGTAACACCTCACCTGTCACATTTGCTTCATGATTTTTTTCTTGTTGTGCATCTCCTTCTTTTCCCTTCTGAGATCTACAGTCTTTCTTTAGGTGTCCTTTCTTTCCGCATTTCCAGCACACTATCCCTGATCTAGACTTGGATTTGTCTTTCCTATATTTACTGTGATATCCTGAGCTCTTTCATCTTTCCATTCTTCTTCCCCTAGACTCTGCACTCAAAGCATTACCCGATGTCTCACCGGAGCTTTTCTATCACATTTCCTCACTAAGGATAGCACCGACAACATCATCAAACTTTAAAGTACTAGATCCAGAAACAGAGTTACTAATGGTTGTTACTAAACCATTCCAAATTTCTAGCAATGAACAAAAGAATAATAGAGCTCTAACTTCATCATCAAAGTTTAGCCCTACAGAACTTAACTGAATTTTAACTGTATTAAAATCATTTAAATGGTATGCAACAGATCCACCTTTCGACATCTTCATATTAAATAATTGTTTCATAAGAAATACCTTGTTTGAGGCAGAGGGTTTTTAATATAGTTTCGCCAATGCCTGAATCAAACCCTTTGTCATTGTTTCCTTTGAAAGGTTGAAGGCGACCGATGTTGCGAGACATGACCGTACTATTACGAGTGCCTTTCTATCGAGAATGTTCCATTCTTCATTTGTCATAGCCATCGGCTTCTTTGCTTTTCCATTCAATGTTAGGTACAAATCTTTCTGATACAGATAATCATCCATCTGCGTCCTCCACAGCGGGAAGTTTTGCCCGTTAAATTTCTTGACCCTAAACTTACCATCTTCTGCCATTGCTCTCACTCGAATGAGAAACCCTTCTTTCCTATTAGTTTATCAGCCAAATAGACCTTTGGCTCTAATACCAGTTGTTAGAAAAATATTATATATGACAGAGAAATGCAAGACATATAATATGTAGAAAAACACAAAAACATTAAACCAGAGAGACACAAATATATGTGGTTCACTGAGTTTGGGCTACGTCCACCCCGAACAGTGAGTCCTTCCTTTCTATTATCCAACAAAATGAAGAGACACAACTTACAGCAGATCTGTTGTAATATCCTTTGTTTTCTCTCACAATCTCACCAATATGTTTCTTGTTCTGAGAATACACATATATTCCACAGCCTCAATACAATACCCTCGTACAAAGAGAGGGGTTGCCTTCTAGGGCAAAAAACCCTAAACTAAACATAAATTATACCATCAAATCATCCGCCTAATGAACGGCCCGGAATGACTAGAAATTATTGTACAAGTCCCCCTCGCACCCCCCCGGCATGGAGGGGTGTACAATCTTCCTATGGTATACATCCGGATGAAACAAAGACCTCTAAATTAGGATGATAATCATGCACCACACCCAACAATCTCCCACTTGTAGAATGATTTTAGAAACTCCATCGGTTCTTCATTTGTTGGACAATGACTCCTCTTTGGACCTGGTTGTTTCTCATTTTCATCGTCATCCTTGAAGACCAATTGAAACTTAGCATATTCTCAGTTTCTCCTTAGTTACAACTTTTGTTAGCATATCTACAGGATTATGGCTAATTTGTATCTTTTCCAGCTTCAACTCTCCATCTTCCAACACTGATCATATGAAATGGTACTTGAGTTTTATGTGTTTAGTCCTAAAATGAAATGCTGAGTTCTTTGCAAGATGAATGGAACTTTGGCTATGATTGTATAACGTTCCCATATCATGCTTCTTACCCAATTCATCCATAAAGCTTTGTAACCAAATCATTACTTTACTAGCCTCTATAGCAACAACATACTCTACTTCTATTGTTGAAAGTGCAACAACACTTTGGATTTTTGAAACCCAACTGACAGTTGTTCCACCTACAGTAAATACTATCTCTTATATGTTGTTCTCTCTGTTATCATATAGTACCTATCCATAATCTACAGATCAAATATCCCCTTCTCTCACAGATGAAATGTTTGAACCACCAAAGCATAATGCTTGATTTGTGATACCTTTCAAATATCTGAGAATCCATTTGACTGCCATCCAATGTTCTTTTCCTGGATTGTTCATGTACCTGCTTACAACTCCCATTGCATGTGCAATATCAGGCCTTGTGCAGACCTTTGCATACATTAAGCTTCCAACTTTTGATGCATATGTAACTTTAGACATATAATCCATGTCTTCTTGGGTCTTTGGGCATATTTCCTTACTAAGTTTGAAATGGCTAGCAAAAGTTGTACTAACTGGTTTTGCATTGTGCATATTAAATCTTTTCAACACTTTTTGTATGTACTATTCTGAGACAATGCTAATATGTGATTTTTCCTATCTCTAGTAATTCTCATACCAAGGATTTGTTTTGTAGCTCCCAAATCCTTCATTGCAAATGAATTTTCCAATTTTCTTTTGAGCACATTTATTTCCTGCATGTTAGACCCTACAACAAGCATGTCATCTACATACAATAACAATATAATATAGCTACCATCATTTTGGTTTTTCATATAAACACAATAATCAGAGTGACATCTAGTATAACCTTGTTTAGACATAAACTTGTCAAATTTTAGATACCACTGCCTTGGAGCCTGTTTTTTAAGCCATACAAGCTCTTCTTCAACCTGCACACAAGTTTCTCCTTCCCTTTCACTTCATATCCTTCTGGCTGCTGCAAATATATCTCTTCCTCCAAATCCCCATGGAGAAAGGATGTCTTTACATCTAACTGCTCAAGATGCAAATCTTTAGCTGCTACAAGACTTAAAATAGTTCTGATTGAAGTCATTTTTAACAACAGGAGAAAATATTTCATCAAAATCAATACCTTTCTTCTATGCAAACCCCTTCACCACAAGTCTAGCTTTGTACCTCTGTTTTCCTCCATCTTCTTCCTTCAGCCTATAAACCCATCTATTCTGCAATGTAGTTTTACCTGCAAGCAACCTAACTAAGTCCCATGTCTGGTTATGCATTAAGGAGTTCATCTCTTCTTCCATGGCTAGCTCCCACTTCTTCCTAATTTCAACCTGCATTGCTTCTTCATAACATTTGTGTTCACCAGAATCAGTCAACAATAAATAATATAATGAAGGAGAGTATCATTCACAAGGTATACTTATCTTGGTAGATCTTCTAACACCACTTTAAGGTGTTTGGGGTTCCTGTTGCTGTTGTGGTGGTTGATGTTGTTGTGGTTGTTGATTATTATTATTTCAGGCACCTTTACTTTTTGAGTGATCCCATTAAGACCTATGTATTCCTTGTTTTCTTTCTCTTGTTTCTTTTCTTGCAATTGATTCTTATATAAGACCTTTTCATTGAATATCACATCTCTACTCCTAATGATTTTGTGATTTTCGTAATCATATAAGAGATAACCAAAATCATTAACACATATCCAATAAATGTACATTTCTTTTATTTTGCCTCAAGCTTTGTTCTATTTTCTTTATTAATATGGAGAAAGGCCTCACAACCAAAAGGCTTTAAAAAGGAGTAGTTTACCCTTTTACCTGTCCATGCTTCCTCTGGAATACCACCATCCAAGGAACTTGAAGGCCATTTGTTTATTAGATAAACAGCAGTATCTACAGCATCTACACAAATTGTAAAGGCAATCCTACATCCAATCTCATGCACCTTGCATGCTCTATGATTGTTTTTTTCATCCTTTCTAACACACCATTTTCATGTGGTGTTCTTGGAACTGTCTTCTCTCTGTGAATTCCATGCTCTGAACAGTACCTATCAAACTCTTTGTTGTAATATTCACCTCCATTGTCTTATCTGAGACACTTTAATTTCTTTCCTGTCTCAATCTCAACCAAAGCTTTCCATTTCCTGAAATTATCAAATACATTAGATTTATTCTGAATACAATAAATCCAAGTTTTTCTAGTTGCATCATCAATAAAAGTAACATAATAATGAGAGCCATTGAGAGATGATACCCGAGTAGGTCCCCATACATCTGTATGCACAAGCTCTAATTTTTCACTCTTCTTTTCTTTGCCCACTTTGAGAAATTTGACTCTCTTCTATTTTCCATAAATACAATTCTCACAGAAGTCCAAATCAACATTCTTCAAACTTGACAACAAATTCCTTTAGTGAAGAATCTTCATCCCCTTCTCACTCATGTGTCTGAACCTATGATGACATAATGCTGCATCTGCTCCCTTTGAAATTAAAGCATTAACAGGGTTAGAAATACCATTCCATAAATACGATGTACCAACCTTTTCACCTTGTGCTATTACCAGGGCTCCTTTGGAGACCTTCCAAGATTTATCTGTGAAAGTTGTCACACAACCTTCATCGCCTAACTACCCTATTGAAATCATATTTTTCTTCAGATCTAGAACATGCCTTACCTCCTTTAGTAGCCATTGGTTTCCATTTTACTATTTTACAAGAACCTCACTGATTGCAATAATTTTACAGGGTTTATCGTCACCCAAACGGACTTGTCCAAAATCTCCTTGAACATAGTCATGAAAATATTTCTTATCAGGTGTGGCATGGAATGGGGCCCCTGAATCTACCACTCATGAATCAATCGTATTTTCGAAAGAAATAATCAAATCATGTTATAAAACCTCACCTGTCACATTTGCTTCATGATTGTTTTCTTGTTGTGCATCTCCTTCTTTTCCCTTCCGAGATCTACAGTCTTCCTTTAGGTGTCCTTTCTTTCCAAATTTCTAGCACACTATCCCCGATCTAGACTTGGATCTGCCTTTCCTTGATTTACTACGATATCCTGAGCTCTTTCCTCTTTCCATTCTTCTTCCACTAAACTCTGCACTCAAAGTATTACCCGATGTCTCACCGGAGCTTTTTCATCGCATTTCCTCGCTAAGGATAGCACCAACAACATCATCAAACTTTAAAGTACTAGATCCAGAAACAGAGTTACTAATGCCGATTACTAAACCACTCCAACTTGCTGGCGATGAGCACAAAAATAACATAGCTCTAACTTCATCATCAAATTTTTCCCTTACGGAACTTAACTGACTTATAATTGTATTAAAATAATTTAAATCATCTGCAACAGATCCACCTTCCGACATCTTCATATTAAATAATTGTTTCATATAAAATACCTTGTTTGAGGCCAAGGATTTTTCATATAATTTCGCCAACACCTGAATAAAACCCTCTATCGTTGTTTCCTTTGAAATGTTGAAGGCGACCGACGCTACGATGCACAACCTTACTGTTCCGAGTGCCTTTCTATCAAGAATATTCCATTCTTCATCTATCATAGTCAGCGAATTCTTTGTTTTTCCACTCAATGGTAGGTACAGATATTTTTGATACAGATATTCTTCCATCTGCATCATCCACAGCAGGAAGTTTTGGCTGTTAAATTTATCGACCCTAAACTTACCATCTTTCACCATTGCTCCCACTCGAGTGATATATGTGGTTCAGCTAGTTTGGGCTACATCCACCCCAAACAACGATTCCTTCCTTTCTATTATCCAGAAAAATGAAGAGACACAACCTACAACAAATCCGTTGTAATATCCTCTGTTTTCTCTCACAGTCTCACCTATATGTTTCTCGCTCTAAGAATACACATATATTCCACAACCTCAATACAATACCCTCATACAAAGAGAGGGGTTGCCTTCTAGGGAAAAAAACCCTAAACTAAACATAAATTCTACCGTCAGATCATCTGCTAATGAATGGCCTAAATTGAGTAGAAATTACTATACAAGTCCCCCCTGCACCCCCCCACATGGAGGGGTGTACAATATTTCTGGGCTATACATCCAACTGAAACAAAGACCTCTAAATTAGGATGATAATCATGCTCCACACCCAACAATCTCCCACTTGGAGAATGATTGTAGCAACTCCACCGTTGCTTCATTTGTTGGACAATGACTCGTCTTTGGACCTGGTTGTTTCTCATCTTCATCATCATCCTTAAAGACCAATTGAAACTGAGCATATTCCCAGTTTATCCCTGGTTACAACTTTTGATAGTATATCTGCAGGGTTCTTGCTAGTGTGTATCTTTTCCAGCTTCAAATCTCCATCTTCCAACACTGATTGCATGAAATGGTACTTGAGCTGTATGTGTTTAGTCGTAGAATGAAATGCTGAGTTCTTTGCAAGATGAATGGAACTTTGGCTATCACTGTATAACATGCCCATATCATGCTTCTTACCCAATTCATCCATAAACCTTTGTAACAAAATCATTTCTTTACTAACCTCTATAGGAGCAACATACTCTGCTTCTGTTGTTGAAAGTGCAACAACACTTTGGATTTTTGAAAGCGAACTGACAACTGTCCCACCTACAGTAAATACATATCCTAGTGCTCCTTCTGTTATCTCTGTCACCTGCCACATCTGCATCAACATATCCCTGTATAGAAATGTTTGAACCACCAAAGCATATGCTTGATTTGTGGTACCTCTCAAATATCTGAGAATCCATTTCACTGCCATCCAATGTTATTTTCCTTGATTGTTCCTGTACCTCCTTACAACTCCCACTGCATGTGCAATATCAGGCCTTGTGAATGCCATTGCATACATTAAGCTTCCAAATGTTGATGCATATGGAAATTTAGACATATAATCCATGTCTTCCTGGGTCTTTGGGCACATCTCCTTACTAAGTTTGAAATGGCTACAAAAAGGTTTACTAACTGGTTTTGCATTGTGTATATTAAATATTTTCAACACCTTTTGTATGTACTAATTCTGAGAAAATGTTAATTTGCGATTTTTTCTGTCTCTATTTATTCTCATACCAAGGATTTGTTTTGCAGCTCCCAAATCCTTCATTGCAAATGAATTTGCCAAATTTTTTTTTAGCACATTTATTTCCTGCATGTTCGACCCTGCAACAAGCATGTCATCTACATACAATAACAATGTAATATAGCTACCATCATTTTGCTTTTTGAGATAAGCACAATGATTAGAGTGACATCTAGTATAACCTTGTTCAGACATGAACTTGTCAAATTTTAGATACCACTACCTTGGAGCCTGTTTTAAGCCATACAAGCTCTTCTTCAACTTGCACACTAGTTTCTCCTTCCCTTTCACTTCATATCCTTGT
>APFE030498301.1:252786-265347 GCA_000404065.3 Pinus taeda | reverse complement strand
CCTGCCATATCTGCATCAACATATCCCTATAGAGCAATGTTTGAACCACCAAAACATAATGTTTGATTTGTGGTACCTCTCAAATACCTGAGAATCCACTTCACTGCCATCCAATGTTCTTTTCCTAGATTGTTCATGTGCCTGCTTATAACTCCCACTGCATGTGCAATATCAGGCCCTGTGCAGACCATTGCATACATTAAGCTTCCAATTGCTGATGCATATGGAACTTTAGACATATGAGCCATTTCTTCCTGAGTCTTGGGACACACCTCCTTACTTAATTTGAAATGGCTAGCCAAAGGTATACTAACTGGCTTTGCATTCGGCATATTAAACCTTTTCAACACCTTTTCTATGTACTCACTTTGAGACACTGTTAATTTGCGATTCTTCTTGTCTCTAGTTATTCTCATACCAAGGATTTGTTTTGTAGCACCCAAATCCTTCATTGCAAATGAGTTTGCCAATTTCCTTCTGAGCACATTTATTTTCTGCATGTTAGAACTTGCAACAAGCATGTCATCTACATACAATAACAATATAATATAGCTGCCATCATTTTGCCTTTTGAGATAAACACAATGATCAGAGTGACACCTAGTATAACCTTGTTCAGGCATAAACCTATCAATTTTAGATATCACTGCCTTGGAGCCTATTTTAATCCATACAAGCTCTTCTTCAACCTGCACACTAGTTTCTCCTTCCCTTTTACCTCATATACTTGTGGCTGCTGCATATATATCTCTTCCTCCAAATCCCCATGGAGAAAGGTTGTCTTTACATCTAACTACTCAAAATGCAAATCTTCAACTACTGCTAAACTCAAAATAGTTCTGATTGAAGTCATTTTAACAACAGGAGAAAATATTTCATCAAAATCAATACCTTTCTTCTGTGCAAACCCCTTCACCACAAGTCTAGCTTTGTACCTCTGTTTTCCTCCATCTTCTTCCTTCAACCTATAAACCCATTTATTCTGCAATGTAGTTTTACCTACAGGAAACCTGACTAAGTCCCAAGTATGGTTATGCATTAAGGAGTCCATCTCTTCATCCATGGCTAACTCTCACTTCTTCCTGCTTTCAACCTACATTTCTTCTTCATAACATTTGGGTTCACCAGAATCTGTGAACAATAAATAATATAATGAAGGAGAGTATCATTCATGGGGTATACTTATACTTGTAGATCTTCTAACACCACTTTAAGGTGTTTGGGGTGCCTGTTGTTGTTGTGGGGGTTGTTGTTGTTGTGGTTGTTGATTATTATTATTTTCAGGCACCTTTACTTTTTTAGTGATCCCATCAAGAATTGTGTATTTCTTGTTTTATTTTTCCTGTTTCTTTTCCTACAATTGATTCTTATACAAGACCTTTTCATTGAATATTATACCTCTACTCCTAATGATTTTGTGATTTTCATAATAATATAAGCGATAACCAAAATCATTAACACCATATCCAATAAATGTACATTTCTTTGATTTTGCCTCAATCTTTGTTCTATTTTCTTTATTAATATGGACAAAGGCCTCACAACCAAAAGGCTTTAAAAAGGGGTAGTTTACATTTTTACCTGTCCTTCGTCTGTAATACCACCATCCAAGGAACTTCAAGGCCCTATGTTTATTATATAAACAATAGTATCTACAACGTCTGCCCAAAATTGTAAAGGCAATGTTGCATGAAATCTCATGCACCTTGCATGCTCCATGATTGTTCTATTCATCCTTTTTGACACACCATTTTTTTGTGGTGTTCTTGGAACTGTCTTCTCTCTGTGAATTCCATAATCTGAATAGTACCTATCAAACTCTTTGCTGCAATATTCACCTCCATTGTCTGATCTAAGACACTTCAATTTATTTTATGTCTCAATCTCAACCAAAGCTTTCCATTTATTGAAAGTATCAAATACATCAGATTTATTCTGAATACAATAAACCCAAGTTTTTCTAGTTCCATCATCAATAAAAGTAACATAATAACAAGAGCCACCAAGAGATGATACCTAAGCAAGTCCCCATACATCTGTATGCACGAGATCTAATTTTTCGCTCTTCTTTTCTTTCCCAACTCTGAGAAATCTGACTCTCTTCTATTTTCCATAAATTCAATTCTCATAGAAGTCCAAATTAACATTCTTCAAACCCAGCAACAAATTCCTTGAGTGAATAATCTTCATCCCCTTCTCACTCATGTGTCCAAACCTATGATGCCATAATGCTACATCTGCTCCTTTGGAAGTTAAAGCATTAACAGAGTTAGAAATACCATTGCATAAATACAATGTACCAACCCTTTTGCCTTTTGCTATTTCCGGGGCTCCTTTGGTGACCTTCCAAGCTTTATTTGTGAAAGTTGTCACACAACCTTCACCGCCTAACTGCCCTGTTGAAATCAGATTTTTATTTAAATCTAGAACATGCTTGACCTCCTTTAGTAGCCATTGGTTTCCATTCTACTATTTTACAAGAACCTTACCCATTCCAACAATTTTACAGGGTTTATTATCACCCAAACGGACTTGTCAAAAATCTCCTTGAACATAGTCATGAAAATATTTCTTATCATATGTGGCATGGAATGAGGCCCCTGAATCTACCACCCAGGAATCAGTAGTATTTTCAAAAGAAAGAATCAAATCATCTTGTAACACCTCACCTATTACATTTGCTTCATGATTGTTTTCTTGTTGTGCATCTCTTTATTTTCCCTTCCAAGGTCTACAGTCTTTCTTTAGGTGTCCTTTCTTTCCGCATTTCCAGCACACTATCCCCGATCTGGACTTGGATCTG
Source organism: Pinus taeda (assembly GCA_000404065.3). Taxonomy (NCBI): domain Eukaryota; kingdom Viridiplantae; phylum Streptophyta; class Pinopsida; order Pinales; family Pinaceae; genus Pinus; species Pinus taeda. The sequence continues at coordinate 262,544 of APFE030498301.1, read as the reverse complement.
CCTTTCCTTGATTTACTGTTATATCCTAAGCTCTTTCCTCTTTCCATTCTTCTTCCCCTAGACTCTTCACTCAAGGCATTACTCGATGTCTCACCAGAGCTTTTCCATTGCATTTCCTTGCTAAGGATAGCACCAACAACATCATCAAACTTTAAAGTACTAGATCCAGAAATAGAGTTACTAATGTCCATTACTAAATCATTCCACATTTCTGGCAATGAGCATAATAATAATAGAGCTCTAACTTCATCATCAAAGTTTACCCCTACAGAACTTACTGACTTATAACTGTATTAAAATAATTTAAATGGTCTACAACAGATCCACCTTCCGAAATTTTCATATTAAATAATTGTTTCATAAGAAATACCTTGTTTGAGGCCGAGGGTTTTTCATATAGTTTTTCCAATGCCTGAATCAAACCCTCTGTTTTTGTTTCCTTTGAAATGTTGAAGGCGACCGATGCTACAAGGTACAACCGTACTGTTTTGAGTGCCTTTCTCTCAAGAATGTTCCATTCTTCATCTGTCATAGCCGTTGGCTTCTTTGTTTTTCTGCTCAATGGTAGGTACAGATCTTTCTGATACAGATAATCTTCCATCTGCATCTTCCATAGTGGGAAGTTTTGGCCATTAAATTTCTTGACCCTAAACTTACCATCTTCTGCCATTGCTCCCACTCAAATGAGAAACCCTTCTTTCCTGCGAGTTTATCAGCCAAATACACCTTTGACTCTGATACTAGTTGCTAGAAAAATATTATATATGACAGAGAAATGCAAGACATATAATATGAGTAAAATCATAAACACATCAAACTAGAGAGACACAAATATACGCGGTTCACCTAGTTTGGGCTATGTCCACCACGAACAGCCATTCCTTCCTTTTTATTCCCAGCAAAATGACGAGACACAACCTACAACAGATCTGTTGTAATATCCTTTGTTTTCTCTCACAGTATCACCTATATGTTTCTCACTCTGAGAATACACATATATTCCACATCCTAAATACAATACCTTCATACAAAGAGAGGGGTTTCCTTCTAAGAAAAAAACCCTAAACTAAACATAAATTCTATCGTCAGATCATTCGCCTAATGAACAGCCCAAATTGACTAGAAATTACTATACAAGCCCTCCCTGCACCCCCCCGCATGGAGGGGTGTACATTCTTCCTGAGGTATACATCCGGATGAAACAAAGACCTCTAAATTAGGATGATAATCATGCTCCACACCCAACAACCATGTGCGAAAATCATGCACAAAACCATAGGTAGGTATGCCCAACCTAACTCCTTAGTTAACTACATGGGCTACTCATGGAAAGAATATAACACAACCCAACATCCTCCCACTTTTTGTTTTCTTTCCATAGGGGGCCACAAGGGAGTTTAGTCATTTATCCAGCCCTACAATGCCCATTGTTTCTCTACACCAAGAGAACTTCTCACAGTTCATAGATTTTGTCGATGCATCCGCAGTATTCTTCAAAGTGTCCAACTTTACCAACAACACCTTTTTGTCTTCTATCATATCCCTCACAAATTGATTTTGAAGATCAATGTGCTTTGTCTTTGAATGATATACAGGGTTCTTCGCCAAGAAAATTGCACTTTGGCTATCACAGTCTATCCTTATAGCTCCCTATACTAACCCCATATTTGAACACAATCTCTGCAACCAAACTGCTTCCTTGCTTGCATGAGTGGCTGCCATGTATTCTGCTTCTATAGTTGATAGTGCCACTACAGATTGTTTCTTACTCATCCAACTAACTTCACCTCCAAATAGGTTAAACACATACCCACTTGTAGATCTTCTCTGATCCAGATCTCCAGCCTAGTCTGCATCAATAAAGCCATCGATATCCAAAAGACTATCCAATCCTGGTCTTCCTTGGTAGCACAAACCATAATCACTAGTTCCATGCAAATACCTAAAAACCTACTTCACTATTGTCCAATGCTCCTTCCCTAGTTTTCACATAAAAATGCTCAATACTCCCACTGCATGTGCAATGTCTGGTCTAGTACAAGCCATCGCATACATCAGGCTACCGACTGCACTTGCATATGGAACACAGGACATGTCCTCTTCCTCTTCTTGTGTCTTGGGACACTGTTCAGCAAATAACTTTACACCTATAGGAATAGGAACCTTCACCAGTTTTCTATCCTACATATTAAACCTCTGCAATATTGTTTCAACATACTTCCTCTAGTTTAACCATAGCTTCCTCTTTTTCGAATCTCTTTTAATTTCCATGCCCAAAATATAGTTTGCAGCACCAAGATCTTTCATGTCGAATTTGGAGGACAAATGGGTCTTTAAATCCTTGATAATTTCTTTGTCATTTCCAACCAGCAACATATCATCCACATACAAGACTAGATAAATAACAAGGTCACCAATGAATTTAAATTACAAATAGTGATCTGCTTTGCTTCTAGTGAAGCCAAGTCCCCATATAAATGTATCAAATTTTTGATACCACATCCTTGGTGGCTGTTTTAACCCATACAGAGACTTCTTTAACTTGCATACCATTTATTTCTTACCCTTCACCACAAAGCCTTCAGGTTTCCTCATGTACATTTCCTCTTCTAGATCCCCATGAAGAAATGTTGTCTTCACATGCATCTATTCTACCTCAAAATCAAAAGCAGCAGCGACAGATAAAAGTAATATAATAGAAGTTACTTTGGCAACAGGAGAAAAAATATCACCAAAACCAATTCCTGGCACCTGAGAATAACCTTTTGCTACCAACCAAGCTTTGTATTTCTCCACCTCTCCTTTTGCATTTATCTTCTTCTTGAACACCCATTTGCTGCCAATGAGTTTCCTTCCAGACGGCAACTCCACCAGATCCCAAGCCTCATTTTTGTGCAAAGATGTCATTTCATCAACCATGGCCTCTTTCCAGAGTTTTCCATCTTCTAAATCTACTGCGTCCTTCATAGTTCTAGGATCATCATCAGTAATAGATAAAGAAAAATTTGAATAGAAAGCAGATGGACTATACCTTTCTGGATTCCTTCTTTCTCGAATTGATCTTCACACACCCGAAGTTTGTGGCTCTTCATCTTCTGATTCCTCCTCTACTGTAGAGTATGATTCTTCCTCCTTTAGCTCAAACTCTATCTTCTCAGGTTCCTTTGGTTGGAATTCATATTTAATAACATCTTTTACCTCTCTAAACACCATATCTCGGTTGTACACAACCTTCCTTGTTACTGGGTTCCAAAGCTTATAACACTTTAAACCATCCTTATACCCAATAAAGATGCACTTTTCAGATTTACTATCCAACTTGGTTCGTTTCTCCTTTGGAACATGTACATATGCATCACATCCAAATACCCTCAAATGTGAAAGAGAGGGTTTCTTACCAGTCCATACCTCTTGCAGAGTCTTATCCTCCAACGCTGATGAAGGTGATGCGTTGACCAGATAACATATTGTCTCCACTGCCTCTGCCCAGAATTCTAGTCCTAACCAGGCACCACTGAGCATGCCTCTTACCCTTTCCATCAACGTATTGTTCATTATTTTTGCAACTCCATTTTGCTGAGGTGTATATGGAGTAGTCTTCTTCTGTGCTATACCACACTTCTTATAGAATTCTTCAAATTCCTTACTGCAAAACTCTCCACCGTTATCTGTCCTCAACACCTTTATCTTCTTCTTTGTTTGGTTTTCCACCGGAGCCTTGAATTCTCTAAACCTGTCAAAGACTTCAGATTTGTTCTTAAGGAAATATATCTATGTATTCCTTGAGAATTCATCTATAAAGGATACATAGTACACAGACTTACCTAGTGATGGAACCTTCACAGGTAAAAACACATCACTGTGCACAAGCTCTAATATATTTTTCTCCCTCTTACCACCAAAGGGGAAACTCACCCAATTCTGCTTCCCATATACACAATTTTCACAGAAATCAAAATCAGAGAGCTATTACTCATACCTTCTCCCATACCTTTACCGTGAAGTATTCAAAGGCCCTTCTCTCCAATATGTCCAAGCCTTTGATGCCACAGCATGGTCTTCTATCTAAAGACACTAGATTTTCTGCTCCACTTTCAGGAACCACAGAACTATTGCACCCATGAACAACAGAGTTACCTTGCAGCTTGTACAGAGTTCCAATTCAAACTCCCAACATCAATACCAGTTCTCCCTAAACCATCTTGCAGGTATCCTTCTCAAACACTGTTTTTACACCTGCATCATCTAGCTTGCTTATAGAAATCAGATTTCTGGCCAATGCAGGAATATGCAAAACACCTGGAAGTGTTCTAACCCTTCCACCTTGAAACTTCAGCTTTACTTTTCTGCGACCAATGATTCTAGCGTTCCTATCATCCCCTAAGAAGACATCACCACCATTGTATTTCTCATACTCACAGAACCACTCTCTATGGGGAGTAACGTGAAAGGATACACCTGAGTCAATCAACACATCCCCACCTTCATTTTAGGTGGTGTTTGCCTCTATAGAAGGAGCATCATCAGATCCATTTCCTTTGTCAAGAGCTTTAGATTTACAATCCCTTTTGTAGTTCTCTTCCTTTCTGCATTTCCAGCACACCACCTTTAGAGGTTTTCTTAGAGATTTAGATCTCCCTCTAGATTTATATCTCCCACTTGATGACTTATTTTTATTTCTGTTCAAGGATCATCTTTGTACAGACAAGGCATCACCATTCTAGCTCTCCATATTTTTTCATCTCATCTCCTTCATCAATAAGGATGAGACTATTTCAAGAAACTGCAAGGTAGTTGCATTGCTACCTATTGCAATAACCAGACTATCCCACAAATCTGTAGAGAACACAACAAACTAATTCACTTATCTTCATCTAAAATTTAATATAAATAGATGATAATTTACTTACCACAATATTAAATGTGTTCAGATGCTCTATCACCAAGTCTCCATCTTCCATCCTCAGGTTATACAACTTTTTCTGTAGGAATAGTTTATTCACCAGAGACTTAGATTGGTACAAAGTCCTTAACTTGTCCCACAAAGCCTTCGCCGTAGCTTCTCCTGATACATTTAGCAATACTGAATATGAGACACACAATCATATTGTGCTCTTTTCCTTCTGATCCAACTTCTTCCATTCTTCATCAGACACTCCCATTGGTTTAGTACCCGGATCTACCATGATCCTTTGATCTTTATTGACTAACAGATCCTCCATCTTGAGTTTCCACAACTCAAAACTATGACCATTAAATTTCTTTATCTCTATCTTTCCACTACTTACCATCTTCTTTCATCACCAGAATCGATCTCGTAGATCTCCCACTGAACAGGGTCTACCACAGGCCTGAGTGAAACCCGTCAACAACAAAGGCGTCCCCTTGAAGCCAAAAATAGTTCTAATACCAAATGTAAGTTTTAACCTTGTACAAAAATTACCTACATACGAATTCTAAAACACATAAAATAAACAATTCGAGAGCATAACACATAAAACACATATACACAGAGATTTTCCCCTTGTTATCGAGAAAATTAGTGTCCATTCAGAGCTGCTAGTCCCACTAAGATGGGTAGCTATCTTAGAAACAAACAAACTAAAGTTACTTGTGTTTTCCTTTATGAGAGATATATGTGAGAGAAGTAGAGAGTACCAACCTCAGTCTTTCACTTGGCTCCTTACATGTTTCCTCCCTCCTTTGATAGAGCTTCGCCACTCCTTCCTTACTTGTCCCACTTCAAAGAACACCTGTAGAGTCAAAGCAGCATAATACCATCAAAGCATAGAGATCTATGTTAGGCCCCTATACTACTAGTGTAACCCCTTATTGTTATTAGTACAACCCCCTTATTATATTGATGTACCCATGTAGTGCCCATATTGTTACTATTGTGCTCCATAGAAGCCCACTATTGTTATTATTGTTCCCTTACATTATTATTGTTATGTCGGCTCTGACTATATTATGACCCCTTAGACTCCTATATATAGAAAGGAGGTATTTTCATTTGTATCATCCAAGAATTGTTCGTTTATGTAATTTAAAGGAGGTTGCCCCCTCGAAGAGGCTAAATTTTAAGGCGTTGACCTATCTTTTCTATCTTTTTCTTGAGCTAGTTTCATAATAGGGGGCAGTTGATTAGGTGCTCATTATTTAGCTCAAACATCAAAGTTCTCAAGATCGCTCGAAAACTAAACGCTTGCATCCATCTCGACGATACAATCCCAAGCAACTCGTTTCACTCAAAATCGAGTTCGTATGAGGAAGATATCGTGTTCTGTCCACTTTGCCAAACAGAGGAATTTTTAAAAAGAAATGTGTATAGTCACTGCACAGTCAGCATTCCATACTATTGACATGGCAGGTGACTGGGCAGAGTCAACGGTGTTCAACGACCTATCAAATTTCAACCATTAGCATACTATGGTTTGTTTGTAGGTGTGGTGATGTGGCTTGTTTTCATTGGTTTACAATAGACCAATGAGGAGGGGACAAGTGGAAAGCCCGGAGGCCACCACGTGTCCCTCCCCAAAGGTCGGGTTATGATGCACAATAAAATTTTATGGCAGGCTGGGGAATCGAACTCGGGACCTGCACTATACAAACTCAACAACATACCACTACACCTGCACCATGGTTCTTAATAGTCAATGGTTCGAAGTGCTATTTAAAGTTTAATATGGTTGCGGTTGGGGGTTAGTAGGGAGCCAGCCCCCTCCCATGTGAACACAACAACATAACTCCCATGGTAACAGTTAAAGGTTATCCATAAAATTGTGCCAACATAAACCATAACCATTAGCATTTATATCGCATATGTGACCAATACCACCACATTTGGAGGCCGACGTTTAACCTAACCATGAATTAAGCGCTAATCTGACTTATCTGTTAATTACTTGTGCTTATTCATATAATTAAACTGCAATTAGTATGGCGGATAATTCAGAGCTCCTCTAATTTTAGTGAAAACTCCAAAATTAGCAGGATTAATTGGAGTTCCTCCAGTTTTAGATCAGCTTTCCTAGGGAAAATTGTTTCTGTCATAACTTTAGCAAAATTCGACCAAATGGAGATTAGAAAAAGGTGTTCCTAGATGATTTTGATGTTCTGAGCACATTGAAGTGGGTTTTAGAAGCATTAGATCATTGTAAACAAAAATTTTCCATTATTTAGCTAATACAGAGGCCCAACCCATGGAGGTTGGACCAAGGAGATGTAGCTCAGGAGGGGTGAACTCCTTCATCAAAACAATGTGTTAAGTGTTCAAATTGATGGCTTGTTGTACATGTTGATTTCTGATGTTCAGCAATTATTTCTCATATTATTTTTCTCATGAAATTAACATAAAACTTGATAAATTTACCTATTTTCATTCATAATCACCATAAGGGAACCTAGGCACATGAAGCAATTGAAAAGAATTTATTTATAAATTTGAAGTTGAAATTAGCACAACAAAACTAGAATTAAATAAAAGATCAATTTGGTATCATAAGTAAAGGTTATTTGCTTGATTTCTTGAGTTTTGTGCAACTAGGGTTTTAATGGTTGCAAATGTATCACACTTACAATGTTAAAGTTGCAAAGAGGAGACGAGAAACTATTGGTAGCAACTCCTGAGGTAATGCCTAGAAGAAGAGGAGCCACAAGGCCACAATCTCCACCTAAAGTTCCAATCCCAGCTACACTTGAAACACCTAAAGTCTTACCTTCAATTGAGATTAAGGAGGTACAAGTAGTACCAGAAGCTGAGCTTGAATCCAAAGCCATCATGTCTGGAGCAAGAGAGAATAAAGGTCTTTTAGAAGAGGAAGCATTCAGTAAAGCTTTCTATGACTTAACTAACACAGATAGAGTCCTTTATGAAGAGAGGAATACTAGAATGGTTGGAGAGAGTTCTAAGCCTCAACATAGAGATGGAAGCTCAGGAGATAAAAATGATGAAAAGAAGGATTCAAAGGGTAATGGAGGAAAGCCTCCTCCATCTCCACCATATTCATATTCCGCATCATCTTCATCATCCTCATCATCTCAAACAACATCATCTTCCATTTCCACCACAAAAACATTTCATACTCATTCAAAACCCCCAAAGGAAAAAACTCCCTTACTCAAATTGGACATTAAGTTTGAACTTCCCATGTATAATGGTGAGGTGAATGCAGAAAAGTTAGACAATTGGATTTAACAATTGGAAGTTTATTGCAGAATTTAGAACCTTTAAGAAGATGATATAAAGATCCATTTGGCTTCATTGAGGCTAGAAGGAGAAGCACTAGTCTAGTGGGAATCAAATACTCAAGAGGAAATGTGAATTCATGGTAAGATATCCATTTCTTGGGTTGAATTTGTTTCTGCAATTAAAAGACAGTTTTATCCTTTAGCCTATATGAAAAAATTCATTATGAGTTGGAAAAATTTTAGGCAACTCAAGGGCCAAACAATTAAAGACTATACCCAGGAGTTTAGGAAGAGGGCTTTGTTGTTAGGAGTAAATTTTAATTCCCAAGATACACTATTGAAATGTATTGGGGGTTTACATTCCTACTTAAAACATACTATCCTTATGTTCAATCCAAGCAATTTGGATGAGGTATGTGTGCAAGCCACGCACCTTGAAGTAAGAGGAAAGAACATTCAGGAAGAGGGTAGTAAGAAGAAGTCATTCAAGGGTAAGGAGAAAGAGAAGGGTGGAAAATGGAAGGTAAAGAAGAATGCAAGTGCGAAGAAAGAAGGGGAGAAAACCATATGCCAACATTGTTCCAAAGTTGGGCATGATGAAACCCGTTGTTGGAAATTACATCCCAAAATAAGGCCTAAGAAACCAAAAAATAATGGAAAACAAAAGATGACCGCTACCACACAACATGATCTTAGATTAGATTCTGGTGATGAGACCAAGATTTCAGCCATGGTCACAAAAGGAAAATAAGTTGTTCCAAGGACTAGTTCCTCACATAGTCACAACAATTGTTATAGAAATTTTTGGGCACTACAACCCCAATCATACATGTCCATAAACCAAGGGCTTCTAAGTCCCTAAAAGTGTTGCTTCACACCCTAAAGGAACAAGGTCAGCTGATTGCATCATCTCCCAGAAGTTCTCCATGGAAAACTGCTCAAAACTGGTCAAAACTGGACCATACAGGCTGCTCAGTGCTAAGGGTGCAATGCATCTCACCTACTCAGTGCAAAAAGTGCGATGCATACTGGAAAGCCCTTCTATAGGGTGTGATGAGCGAGAGTAGACAAATGGTAGAGATAGTTTGCAAGGTGGATGATCATGGAATCTTCCAAAAACTTCTCCAATGACACTTGCCTCTCTGAATTCGCCCAGAGATGAGTAAGAGATCATGAATCTCCAAGTGGAACCAAGAACTATAAGAGAGAGGACACTAATCAAAATCCCAGAAGCTGACTCACCCCCTTGCAAACATCTATATATGGATCCGTCATCACAGAGATCCAGAGGCTGGAATCTTGTATCTTGTAAGGAAGTGTTGTTGGTTTCCTGGTGCAATATCATAGTGTTGGGTGATCTAAGCTTTTCATGAGGTGAAGAAGGGCTTTCATGCTAGGATGATGACGTTGGGTCAGAACGATGGGTTGTAATCCTCTTTGTTATTCTTGATATTAATAAAGCTATTCAAGTTTTCCTCCACATTCTTGTATGTTTGATGATATATGCATTTGTGTGGTCAATATATATCTGGTCCTATATTGTTTATGATTGTAGATCTCTATTCTTC
>APFE030498301.1:225912-238630 GCA_000404065.3 Pinus taeda | reverse complement strand
CTCATAGGATTTTAGCTCTAACTGAGATGCCAAAGCCATTAACTCTTTGTGCAAGTATAGCAAGTTTGCAATTTTTGGTCTCGTATACTCAATATCTGCTACATCTTGTGTTGCATTTTTGCAAGAGAGATGTTATTGTCCTCGAGGTCCCAATCTTCAAGGTTCCTCATAGGCACGTAGCCCAGGGTTGCACTTGACCACGATATCCCAAGATTCACCATCTCACCCTTATCTTTCATAGATCACTTACCCGACCAGAGGTTTCGCGATGACATCTGGACCAAACCTGCTCTCTGTCTGGGAATTTGCGGTATGTCTCTTACTACTGGTGCTGAGCTCAACACAGCGACTTCGACCGTCGTTATTACGTTGTCCCAAAGGCCTTGCAAATCATCGAAATTGGACAGGTCCATATCTATCAGGTAACTCAATAAATTAAATCTCACAGTGCCATGGTTTGTTCGGTAGACGACTGGCTGTGATTTATAAGCCAGCCAATATTCAAATTCCACCGTTCCCTCCTTTTCTGGTTCATTAATGTGATATGTACTGGAGATTGTTTCAAATCTAGTACTTACTTCATGTTTTAAATTCCATTCGTCTACTCCTTGTTGCCACAGATTGACCATCTTGTCATGAACAATGACCTTAACAGTCACTTTCCCACCTTTCTACACAACATCATAGTGCTTTATGTGTGACTGCATTTCCTGTAATAAACGCTTCTTACGCGAAACCCTGTTTCCACACAACTTTCCTATAGACTTGTTTATAGTCCCGTGCCTTCTTTCAACTACTTGAAGTGCTGAGACTATACTTCAGTCAGTTAGTCAGGTAGCCAGCTCACTCATGTAGAGCTTCAAGCGACTTCCATTTAGCTTTCCTGGGAAGGGCTCTCCATTAATCTTGCCAAGCTGGACCGCGCCCCCATCTATGACTTCTTTGACTACATATGGTCCTAACCAATGCATTCGGAGTTTTCCAGAGAATTTTTTAAACTTTCTATCATATAGTAATGCCAAATCGTTGGCTCTGAACGTGCACAACTTGATGTGGCGATCGTGCCAAGCTTTGTCATGTTGTTTCTGTACCTGCTGATGGAAGCCTGCCAGAAATCGTTATTCCTCTAGTTCTTCCAGTTGTGCGAGCCTCACTTCCAATGCTTCGTAGTTAGCCATGCCTGTCATCACTGTTATCCGCAAACTGGGTACAATGTATTCCATTGGCAAGATGGCTTCCGTGCCATAGATTAACCTAAACGGTGTTTTCCCTGTCAATTTTTTGCATGTGGTTTTGTATGCCCATAACACAGCAGGTATGCGTAAATCCCAATCGGTTCATTGTGCATTACATACTTTAGTCAACGCAGTCTCCAGAATCTTGTTGAGTGCTTCTATAGTCCCGTTTGCTTGTGGATGGTACAGTGTGCTCTGCTAATGATACACCTAGAATTATTCAGTGAGTGCACTGATAGTTTCCTTTAGAAAGTGTGTTTTGTGGTCACTCATTAGAATTTTTGGGCATCCAAACCACCTCAAGATGCTGTCAAATAAAAATTTCGCAGCTGTAGCAACCGTGCAGTCCTTAACCGGCTGTGCTTCCACCCATCTAGTTAAATATTCTATTGCAGTGATGATATAGCACGCACCTGTCTTCCCTTGAGGGGTGATAGGCCCCACAAAGTCTATAGCCCATTTCTCGAATGGTTGTAGCATCATTTATGGATTTAGTGGCATCTCATCCCTTCGCGATGGTTTCCCAGTCCGCTGACATACGTCACAGGCCTGACAATATGCTTTTGATTCCTGATGTATGGTTGGCCACAATAGTCTGGCACGAAGAATCTTCTGTGTTGTTTCCCATCCCGCATAATGTCCTCCTGCAACCCCTCTGTGTGCTTCTACGAGGATCTGCCCTCATTCAAATTTAGATACATATCTTCATAATATTTCGCCATTTCCCATTTTGTAGAGGTGCCTCGTGATAACAGTAAAATTCACCACGCGCACCACCAATTCTTTCTTCTGTTGGATTGAATACCCCTGTGGCACAGTCCCAGTGGTTAAGAAGTGGATTATATCCTTGAAGTGGCCATCTATGACACACATTACATAGAGCTCTGCATCAAGTAGTCCTTCCTCCAAATTTGTTGGCTCCTCATAGTTCTCAATTCGAGACAGGTGATCTGGGCCTGCGTTTAGGCGTCCCCACTTTACGATGACCTCAAAATCATATTCTTGAAATAGTAACAACCATCTACAAAAGTGTCCCCCCAACATAGGCATGTTCACTAGGTATTTCAATGTGGAGTGATCGGTATACATTTTAAAGTGCCCACTGAGTAGATAGTGGCGGTATTTCTGGAGCGCATATACCATCGCCAAACCCTCACGCTTAGTAGTCGAGTAGTTCTTTTCTGCTTTAGACAATCATCAACTTGCGAATGTAATCAGGTGATCAATGCCTTTTGCTCCTTCCTGTGTGAGTACAGTGCCCAGCACGATACACGACGCATCAGCATGTACATGAAACTCAATGTCCCATTTTGGGAAAACTAAAATGGGGACGGATGCCATATTTTCCTTTAGAATCTCCAAATTCTTCTTACAGTCATCATAGAATCCTTTTTCAACAACTATTCCATTGGTGTCGTGATTTGTGCGTAGCCCTTAATAAACTTTCGATAGTAGCCAGTGTGTCCCAATGTGGTACGGAGTTGTTTGACACTGCACATGGCTTGCAGATTGAGTATGATAGCAATCTTCGTAGGGTCCACCATCAGGCCTTGTCTATAGACTACCTGGCCAAGCAAGTTGCCAAAAGGGATGAGAAATGTACACTTTTTAAGATTTAGTGTAATCTGGTGTCGTCGACACGTATCCAACATCAACCGTAAGCTTGCTACATGTTTCTTGACTAGCCCAAATACAGTCCAATCATCAAAATAAACCTCCAAAAACTTATGAATGAATTCTTTGAATGAAGCCACTACTACGTGCGAAAATATTGATGGTGTGTTCTTCAACCTGAAGGGCATAACGATGTAATGAAAACATCACCATTTGGTCATGAAGGTGGTCTTGCTCCTATCTTCTGGTGCTATCTTGATCGAGAACCCATCTGTGAATGAGTACACTTCTTGTCCACCAACATTCTCCAGGACTTCATCTGTAAATGGGGTCGGGAATGGGTCATGAACGGAGGCATCATTCAGTTTTCAGAGGTCCACGCAGATTCAAATTTTCCCCTTCTATTTTTTCTCTTGTACCATCATAGGACTCACCCAGTTAGACTCTTCCACAGGTTCAATAATTCCTACTGCAAGCATTTTGTCCAATTCTTCGCGGACTTTTTCCTTATACTTTGGATTCAAATAGTAAGGACGTTGCTTAACTAGCTTCATGTCTGGTTTCAGAGTTATCTTCATCATCCCAAGGTCACGAGAATCCCTTTTAACTCTGTCATTTTGGTCAAGAATAATTCTTGATATTCGCGTAGTAACTTGATGACTTTATCCACCATGGCATCATCCCAATAGTCCCCCAAGGTCGCGTACTTCGGCTCCTCATCTGTACCAATGTTTACCTGTTTCGTTTTTAGTGGCACTGTGATGTTGGGGTCCTCAATCAATGGTCCTTGAATTTCACAGCTCCCTTCTATTTCCAGGATGTTAATGTTTCAGGGGTCATCATCATCATCCTCTGCTTGCATGTTGTAACATTCTAGGGCATGGCTTAACTGATGTGACCATTCTAGTTGAACAATTTCTTCTGGTTCCTATGGTATTTTGAAGATAGTGCTTTCACAATTTGCAACACATCGTCAACAGTATCCATCCATTAGTCTTCAAATAGAACGTTAATAAAAACCCTTCTTGCAAGATATCCCATTCACCCACACCATGTTGGAGCTTTGTCTCAGTATACCAGTTTCTAGGGATGACATCCAGGGTATGATAGAATAAATGTACCCATTTAGGCTGGGGCTCTTCACCATAGGCTTTGGTCCATTTTGTGAGGTGCATGCACCGGTCATCGTGTCCATCATATTTCTTGGTTATTTGTAGTTCCAACTTCCCAAACCTTAGTTGCATTATCCTTCTGCAATCATACCAGTTTTGAAAATTCCCTTCATGTGTTCCCCACCAATGCGCAAGTGTTGCGTGTAGCACCCACTTTAATGCATCGAACCTCTAGTGCTCTCGTACTGCACTCTCAAACTTTCTCAAGAATTCATCCACTACTATTAGTCCATCATATGTTGGTATATCTTGAGCATAGGTAGTTACACAACGCAGTGATTTGGTCATCATATTACAATTTAGCATCGTCACTTCACTCAACCAATTGTGCCATCGCTCATCTTCTTCATCAGACTCTGACAGGCAGGATTCTGCGTGCTTCCACGAGGTCCTTTCATCTGCAGTTGGATGTAGCCAATCCTAGTTTTGTACGGTTATTTTGTAGATACAATTTAACTCTTTGCCACTTCCATCATTGTACATGGGTTCTGTGTAATGCTTTCCCTCGGTGAGATCCAATGGAAATATCACACATACGGACTTTTTCTAAAAAATCATTTTTCACTTCTTTAGATTGATTACTCCATTCATATCCATTGCCCAGTCTATCCCGAGTAATGTGGGGTAAGGGTTACTATCATCTATAATCTCTATTACCTCGAAATCTGTCTATGTGCTCGCACCATCGATATCCACTATTACTCCTGTCAATCTTCCCATGGGCAAGATCTTTTGTTGGTTCACCATCTGTAATTGAATGGGAGACCACTATAGTGCAGGCCTGCCCATGCATTCCCAAGTTTGCTTTGGTAATATGTTCACGTCCGAACACAGGTCTAAGATTACTTGATCCATCTCATATTCGCCAATTGCGATGTCAACTACATTTCTCGTCCAGTGCGTAGAGCATGCTTCCCCATTTTTCGAACTATGCGTGGTTCCCCTAACCCTGCGCACCTAGCAATCAACTCTTGGAGTCCTTTAACTGCCTTATTATCACGCAACAGTTTCATACATGTCTCTAAAAAGGTAGTTAGCATTGAGGAATCCAGGCTCATCTCTGGTTGATCCCTATTACCTGAAGTAGAGACCTCTACGAATCTCTTCTTAGCTTCCATAAACGTTTCTTTTGTGTGGCCCAAGTCAAATTTAGGTTCCTTCGCAGGAGCCTTACGTACCCAGGTATCCTCTTCAGGCTTCTTCCCCTTATCTTCCCCCATGGTCGTGCCACTTCTGACCATCATGTTTACATTGGGGTACTCTTCACACGGTTTGGACCTCACCATTTGGATATTTTTCATCGGAGTGGGCTGCAGCGCCCCTTTTTCACGAATTTGTGCGATCAGCATCGGGCAATCTATCATTTCATGATCAAAATATTCACAGTATGGGCAAGACAGTCTCGTTGGGTTGGTACAATCACGAGCGTAGTGCCCAGGGCCTCCATAATTGTAATAAATTAGCTGTCTGCAGCCTCTCCTGGGCCGCATTCCCCCGCGACCTCAACCTCGCCCTTGGAAGCCACCCCGCTCTATTGCTGCAGCTAGATCAAGGCCTCATGTTTTTGTCTACATTTGATAATCTGGAGTCCTATCCATCATTAGTTCATAGCTTCAACATGTTCACTCATCATGACCCACTGATCTACAGAAATTATAGTACAGTTGTTGCAGAGTCTGGGTATATTTCTGCAACAGGTGACAGTTGTCCGTTGCGTGCTTTCCTCCTACCTGACAAATCGTGCACCAAAGAGTGGCGGATGCACTCGGACCTGTCTGTGCCTTTGGTCTCAATGGCATCAGTCCCCCTCCTGCCAAATAGTTCACGAATATAGGATAGTGACCCTTAGGGTGACCCTGGTCTTTACATTTTATACACCACACTTCTTTGCGCACCTCTGGTCGGGGCACCCTATCCTGCTTCAAACTCTACATCTCTAAGCATAGGTTCTGTAGTTTCGCATGGATTTTCTAGACTCTCAACCCCAGATCTTGTATCGGTATTTCGTGCAACGTCATCGCCATTTCCAATTCCTCTACCTAGGTTGAGATCTTCTATTGTGAGAGTGTTGTCCTCAGGTGTGGTGTCAAAGACACCACAAACCACACATGGTGTTGTGTGTCCGTCAGTGTCATATTAGCCTCACGGATCGTACTTTTCAGCTTTTGATCTAGATCCCAAGGGGTTTAACCTGGAAGCATCGCGATCTCCTTAAATCTTATAAGTGACTACGTCTCTGATTTCGGTTGACTAAACTCTCTGTTCAATGCACTCTGAATTTATGCTATTCTGACATTCGGGTGATCATTTGAGTGTTTGATATACCAAGTCAGCGCGTGATCCTGCAGCGCACTTACCAATGTGGCATTTTTAATGTTATCATCTATAACCCTATGTGTTTCCCACACTGCCCTTACTACAAACCAAAACTGATCGGGATCTTCATTTCCTACTCCTCTGAATACAAGCAACTTGATCGCGCTCGCTATGCTAAACTATTGGTTTGGTGGAGGCAAAGTGGGTGAAGTTGGAGGTGAAGAAGGTGATGGGAGTGGTGGCATTAGTGGAGATGATAACTGCGGAATGCGCTGCCCGATCAAACTGGTCGCACTCCTTGGAGAAACCCAAGTGCACTCTTCCTCACTTGCTCGCAGCAGTGAAATTAAAGAGTTATTTCCTAACCCTTCGATCCCTTTGAAGATCCTTCCACTTTGCGTCGTTCCACTCATTAATGTATGCACATCACCTGTTTTTCACATAACAGCATCTTAATCCAGGTATTCAAAGACTTGATGTACGTGCCTCGTGGTCCTTTGAGAAAACATTTTTTGGCTTTGTTGTAGCTAACAGTTGTGTCTATCGTAAATTCAGTGATAAACCCTCCTATTATCCCATACAACCAATGATCTACGTCCCATGTGATCTTATCTTCAAATGCCTCTAGCCTATGTACTAACTCCAGAGTCCAAACTATTGGTTGATCAAGCTTGCACCTTCCCATGCTATCTGCTAGCCTCACGATCCAAGCATATAGTTCCAAAGAGAATGTTGTGAAGAATACCTCATGGATTTCTGTATATATGAAGCGATCCAACCACCTTTTCTCAGATATCTGTGGAGTTTTGTTTTCCTGTATTATGAACTCGTGCAGATTTTGATCCAACCAATATTCAAGTTCTTTCTTCATAGGGTTCCAACATCCTGACATCAGACGTCCCTTAGGCAGATCCCAGTCTCGGCAGCGGAACCATTTGTTGGCTTAATGGGGCCTGACCCAGGTTTAGAAATGTTTAGCCAAACAAATCCCAACACTACCGACCCTTTCGGCAACAGTCTGTGGAACGCAGACTGAAGTCTCACCCGAGGTAGCATGGGAGGGTGTTGGAACTAGGTTTGCGCACCCTAGAGATGTCTTGATGTGGTCTAGGTTTGTGCGGAGAAATCCTATGTGCGGCGTTGCTTTCGCGCAGTTGTCTTCTTGGGGAAACTACCTTAGTCAAGCACGAATTCTATTTACCCTTTTTTGTGCTTATTATTATATATCTTTGGTTATTTACGAAGGTACAACACTTTTAGTTATTATTCAACATAAACAGAGATGCACGTAATCATAAATCAGGAATAGATGCATAAACCAGAATCGAGAACATATACACGATATTTCATAATCAACTTATCTTTATTAATGCCATTTATCCGGTTACAATCAACTTCCTGGGTTGCGCACATAGCTGCAGGGGTCTGCGCACATAGTTGTGGAGCCTCTATCTCCTATTACAACCCAAACTTGCACTTACAGACTCAGATCTACTATCATGTTCAGACACCCATATTACCTCTGTTACCAAAAATCTACCTTACACTTAGAGCCTTGCTCTTATTTATACATTCCCATGGTCCACTAGCCATGGGCAGGCTGACACATTCTAGATTAGCTTATAATATTTTAGAGTAGACTACCCTTGGACTTGACCATTACAATTCATGCTCTGTGCACTTCATGGAGCTTTTATAGTACAGTACCCAAGAATGTGGGCTTCAAGCCCCAAAACCATTACGCAAGGGATCCACTGCCAACACAAGTTGTGGAAGTGGGACCAAGGAGATGTAGCTAAGGAGGGGTGAACTCCTTTATAAGCACTTGTTTTTCATGTTATTCTGATCATGATTCTAACATAAAAAGGTGACATAAATTTAACTCTTTTGATCCACAAACACCTAAGAAAACCTATGCACATGAAACAATGGAAGAGCATTTGTTTTTAAATTTGAAGTTGAAATTAGCACAGAAAAACTAACATTCAGCTACATATCAGAAATGAAAACATGTGAAGTCCCAAATTCTATGGATAGGCCCTTATACCATCGAAGAGAAACTTGGCCATAATGCTTTCAAGCTGAAATATTTAGATGGGATGATTGACCCTCTTCCCATTAATGGTTGAGATTTGAATCTCTATTTTCAATAGTAGCTTTAAGTTGTATTTCTTATATAGTTTGTTTCTTGATCATATGTTGTATGTCTCATGTTTGTAATTTCCAATCATTTCATGTCTTGTTTTGTGTCCTAGTCATTTTACATAAATAATACCTTGTGTGAAAAGTGCATGGATCAGAAGGGCATTATGGTGGAATAAAGAGGAAATGTGACAACTACAACACTTAGCTATATGTAAGTTCTTATTCTTTGTTTGGGAATCTTCCATAGTTTAAGCTAAGTCTAGACGTAAAATATGAGACATCCAAGAAGAAAACCTTAAGGTAACCTATTACATATGCATCTATTTTAGTATCCCAACTCCTTAACTTGGTGTTGAATCTACTTGGTGTTGGTACATGTTTAATCCAATATAGTAGATAAAGGATAAGAGGAAAATATATAGTGAGAAAACCAATATCAGAGCATATATTAATACTTATATGAAGGGGAAACCTCTTCGACTCTCAATAAGTTAGGATCCCACTTTCGCCGATTGAAATAATGTGTTGAAGCATAGTTATATTAAGTAAATAAATAAAGGGAGAAAGAAGGGAAAGGCTTCATGTGTAGATAGGTGTAACAAGTTACTTCACCAGGGTACTGTTAAGGCTCGATAATAGTGAAGCAACACTTGTGCTCTTGTAGTGACTCTGTCAAGGTACTATCCAGGCCTGCTGGTAGTGGAGAAACACTAGAGATGAAACTCATACTCTGAATATCTTAAACTTTCCATGTACATATTACCCTTTCCTAGATTGAAACAATTGTGTTATGGAATATATGTTGTATGTTTGAACCAAGGAGAGGAAAGTAAGGTGCTATGTATATAATCAAGTCAAGAGGGGAATTCAAGGCAATCTAATTGGTGAATCAATACTTCCTGAAGGGCTAACCCTTTAACTGAAAAGTTATTCCTAGGTAGGTAATTTGAAGTCTTCCCAACGTGTCACCAAGTGTTGTCGTTACTAAAAAAACCCTCCAAAACTTCACTACATTCAAATTTGGAGCCTACTAAATTGTCATGTCAAGTGTCGCTCTGGTCATCAAGTGCCATTTCAAGTCAACCCATAATTCTTAACAAACTTGCGATAATACCCTGTCAACACGAGAAATTCTTGCAGATGCTTTATGGATGTGGAAATTTTCCATTCCTTAATGGCTTTAATTTTACTAGGGTCTACCTTAACACCTGCAGGAGATACAATATGACCTAGATATTCCACCTCCTGTACTCCAAAGAAACATTTGGAGGTTTTTGCATATAAGGGTTTCTCCTCCAATAGTTTGAGCACCTTGTCAACATGTTGAACATGATCCTTCCAAGACTTATTGTAGATTAGTATATCATCAAAAAATACTAACACAATTTTTCTAAGGGTTTAAAAATGGAATTCATCAAACCTTGAAATGTAGAAGGTGCATTAGTAAGGCCAAAAGGCATGACCAAAAATTCATAATGACCCTCATGAGTTCTAATGTTGTTTTCGAAATGTCTTCAATGTTCATTCTGATTTGATGATATCTTGAATGAAGATCCAACTTGGTCAAGTAAATTGCTCCATGTAATTCATCCAATGATTCATCAATGATTGGAATGGGAAATTTATCTTTAATAGTGAGCTTGTTGAGCTCCCTATAATCTAGACATGTGCACCATGATCCATCCTTATTTTGCATCAATACCACTAGAGCAGAGAAATAACTTTGACTAGGTTGAATTATCCCAGCCTCTAGCATTTCTACAACCATACGTTCAATTTCACTCTTTTGGGCACAAGGATATCTGTAAGGCTTGATGTTCAGAGGAACACTTCCTGGAATCAAATGAATAGCATGGTCATGATCATGAATAGGTGGGACACCTTTGGGAGTCTCAAATTCCTTGGAATGATTGTCCAAGGCTTTTTGGAGATCTGGAGAAATAGATGATTTTGATGTGGGAACCTCTAGTGAATATAATTGTGCAATTATGCCCAGTTCTTATTTTTTTAGAAGCTTTGCCATGTTGTTAGAGCTGATTAACTTTCCAAATTTCCCTGTGATACCCCTTAATTAAAGTTCCTTTCCTTCCCAAAAAAATCGAGAAAATTTCTTGAAAATTAAAAGTTATTGTACCCAAAGATTGTAGCCATTAGACTCCTAGTACAACATCAGCACCGCCCATTGGAATGGTGAGCATTGGACTATTCAATACATATTCTCCCATGGATAACTTGATATTATGGCACTTTCTAGAGTAATTTATGGTTCCTCCACTTGCAACCATCACTTGACACTATGGTGTTGGATATAGGAAGCAATTCAATTCCTTTGCTATCTTACAATGAATAAAATTATGGGTACTACCCAAATCAATCAACACTATTACCTTTTTCTTCTTGATATGTCCTTCTATCTTGAGAGTTTTAGGAGTGGTAATTACTACCAATGCATTACAAGATATGGTTGGATTCATTTCTTCTTTCTCTAGGGTTTCTTCCTAGTGTTTATGCTCTTCTTTTGACGTTTCTTGTTCCTTTTCTTCCTCCTCTTCTCAATCTATGTAAAATAATTTCTTCTCAGCACACTTATGACCTTTAGTGTATTTGCTATCACAACTATAACAAAGCCCTGTTTCTCTTTTTTCTTCCAATTTTTGTGGCATCATCCTTGTAGGTTGTGGAAGGCTAGGGGCAGTAACACTTCCATCTTTATAGTTGTGATTGATATGCTTCCTTGTTGCCATAGTTTTTCTTTAAATTTTTCTTTCCAACCTAAATGCCTTTTCCAATGAATCATGTTACCAAAGGTGAAACTCATGTTGGATGTTATCCTTTAAGGTCTCTATGAACACATCAATCCTATGCTCCTTTGGAATATAATTTACCCTTATGTTCAATTTTTGGAAGTCCCAGATGTGCTCCACTTTTGAACCCTTTTGTTTGAGATTTATTAATTGACTAAAGAAGGTGTTTCTCTTTGTATCCTCATAATGTGCCATCATTTCCTCCATAAAAATTGACCAAGTGACACTTTTTTTATGAGAGCAAGGCCATCAATACCATACAAACTGATTTGGTTCCAAATATAAAGTTGCAATGTGTACCTTTTGTGTGTTTTTCACATTATGGAGATCGAAAAATTGCTCCATCTGTAGTATCCATGTTACGAGATCCTTTCCATCAAACTTCCTCATATGAATATTTGGAACATGGTGGGTCTTCGATCCAATGTTAAAGTCTATGAAATCATGATTAACATTTCTTTTTTTCTCATCATGAGTTTCATCTAATACATTTTCGCCATTAGGAAGAATTTCTTGTAGCAACCTTGTCAAACCTTCCTTGAAACCTTCCATGTCTGCTCTTAAACCATTCTTAAAATCTTCCATATTACCTTTCATGTCAACCATATTAGCTTTCATGTCATCCGTATTAGATTTAATGCCATTCTTCAATCCTTCCATGTCTGATTTTAATTTATTCTTCAAACCATCCATCTTAGCTTCCATTTAATTTTTGGTTACTCTTTGTGAGAGCGAAAATTTTTTTACTTGGTCTCGTAATTTTGATATATCATGTTGAATTTCTTCTTCTTCTTCATGCTTCATAGTAGAAATTTTGGGTTGCTTACTAGGTGTTTCAATTTTATTTCTTTGGGACATCAATTAATGAGTATTATGCTTCACTATTCCCTTTGAATCACTTCAAATTATTTTTTCAAACAAAACTTATTCATGTTTTAAAAAAATACACACCTTGTTTTTTTCTTTGTAGGAGCTCGATATTGAATATGTTGTATATTTGTAATGGAGGATTTTCAAGGTCTAAAATTTCATCTTGTGATAGCCCTATGAGTCCTCTTTCTAATCCCACAAGTTTGATTAAGATTTCATTCTCCAAGAAAGAATTATGTCCGATCTCCCACAATAACCTTATTATAGACTATTTCAATAGAGCGAACTTGTACGAAGTGCCACGTGTCACTTTTTCGACCTTCAGACCTAAACTCGATACCCAACAAACTATAATCTATTTGATTTCTGTCACATTTTATGAAATTCAAATCGGATTCTCAGAGAGAAATTTATGAATATTTTCCCAAGGTCACCTATTTGAGATGGAATTCGGGAGCCTGCAAACTTGGATCATATCTCTGAAAAGATAGGTAGAAAAGATCTGAAATTTAGACACGACATTCATCTAGATTTCGTCTCAAATATATATATATATCTATAT
>APFE030498301.1:176650-195596 GCA_000404065.3 Pinus taeda | reverse complement strand
ATTTATGTAAAGTAAAGGAGGTTGCCCCCTCGAAGAGGCTGAATTCTAAGGCGTTGATCTATCTTTTCTATCTTTTCTTGAGATGGTTTCATAACACAGAGGGTACATATGCAATTATTTTGGAATGCAAAATATAAATTCTGAAAGCTTTTAAAGATTTGATAAGAGCATATGCCTGTTTCTCCATGATATCATACCTCAGCTCAGCATCCCTTAAGGTTTTGTTGAAGAATGCAACTGGATGCTATGAGCCTTCTTCATCTACTTGCAATAAAACTGCTACAAGGGTGTCTTCAGAGGCAAATGAGAATATATGGAACTCCTTGCTATAATCAGGACTAATTAAAGTAGGAGCCTCCATAATAGCCTTCTTAATGGAATCAAATGATTTTCTTTCTACCTCGATCCATTTGATCTCTGACCCCTTAACATGGAGGTAATATGCTTCACAAGTTCTGTAAAATTCGGTATAAACCTCCTCACAAAATTAATCTTACCCAGAAAGGACTCGATGTCTTTCTTTGATCTCGGGACAGACAAAGTCTGTATGGCCTTGACTCTTTCTGGGTCAATTTGGATACCTGCAGCAGACACAATATGTCCTAACAGCGTGCCTTCTTCTAAAGAAAATTGTGACTTTTTAGGATTGACTGAAATCCCAAACCTCCTGCACTTCAAAAACACTTTCTTCAAATGTTTTAAATGATCATGATGCCTGCTGGAGTATACTGTTATATCATCAAGGTAGATAAGGGCAAACTTGTCCTTCTCTCCCACAAATGCTATATCCATAGCTCTTTTAAAGGTGGCTCCAGCATTCATCAGTCCAAAAGGCATCTTGGCATACATTAAAGTGCCCCAAGGAGTGGTGAACGCAGTCTTCTCTTGGTCATCTGGATGTACAACAATCTGATTAAAGCCTGAAAATCCATCCAGGAAAGACATCACTTTGGCTCCTGAGACCTTCTGCAACAAATGCTCCATCTTAGGTAGAGGGTAATTATCTTTCTTTGAACATTTGTTTAAGTTTCTGAAATCAACACAGAGTCTGATTTCTCCACTTTTCCTCCTCATCACTACTAGATTGGCTACCCATCTTGAATATCTGAGAGGAACTATAATTTTGGCAGCCAAAAACTTTTAATTTCTTTTTTAATCAGAGGAAGGAGAAAAGGATTTATTGGTCTCAGCTTCTGTTTGAAAGGAATAGTGTCTTTCTCTAAGGGGATTTTATGTTGGATGATTTTTTGTCATACGTTTTCAGGTCACTATATTCCCAAGCAAAGACATCAGTAAATTGCTTCATTAAATTGCAGTATTCTGAGCTTTGGTCAGCAAACAGATGGGTAGATAGATTTATGTATCTAGGCTGATCTTGACTCCCTATATCATGCTTACAGACTATAGATTGATCTTATTTTTTGGTAGTGTTGTAAGGCACATCATTCTAGTTGAACAGTCTTTCCAGAGGAATTAAACCCTTAGGTATATGATTACTGGGTAGTTGGACAATGCTCTTTTTGCCAATTCTATTTCTAAGCTATGCTTGGGGATTTTCTTGCAAGGCTTCATTTTCTTGGTCAATTTGCATTTCATAAAATTCATCAATGACTTGCAAGAACCTATTCAATTCATCATCATCTTCAAAAACTTTCCAATGGTGGACATTGTCAGGCAAGGATGGTCTATACTTCATTTGAACTTCATAAACTACTCTGGGAGGCATGGGAGGGATGAACATGCTAGCAGACACAGCAAGGGAATCAGCAAGCTGATTTTTGGCTCTAGGGATATATGAAATACATAAATTATCAAAGGAATCTTTGAGTCTCCATACCTCATCTCTGTATGCTTTTAGTCTTGGGTGCTTTGCTTGAAATGTTTTGTTTACTTGCTGAATGATCAGATCAGCATCTCCAAACACCTTTATGTTCTTGATTCCTCTGTCTTTAGTTGCATTCAGGCCTAATATCAAAGCCTCATACTCTGCTATATTGTTTGTGACTTGAAATGCCAGCTTAAAAGACAGCTGTGTGCTTTCTTGTTGTGGAGATATCAGCACCACCCTTGCTCCTGCAGTCTCCCTAGTACATGCTCCATCAAAGAACATCTCCCAAACCTAACTTCCTTTGTCCTCCTCAGCCTGAACTATTTGTTTCCTGAGCTAGATTGAGGCCTTCTGAGATTCTTCTATTTGGAGAATACATGCTCCAAAATCGGTGTCCATAGCATAAATAGGATGATTAGAAGGATTCTTCTCATCACTGGTGATGTATTCCAGTTGTGCTTCTTTGTACAGTCTCCTGCTTTCTCCTCCAAAGACTGGGACAATGGCATAAGATAGGTCATTCCGTAATGTCCCTCCTAGTCTCTTAATCCATCCTCTAGACAACAGCATACCAAACTTAGGAGGGACATCAGCCACCACTATGTCCATCACCATGCTTTTCATGGGCAGCTGAGTCAAGGTAAAGGCTAGGTCTTTGATCAGTCCTAGGCATCTCACCTTCCTGTTGAAGCCCCGAAAATCAGGTCTACAACAAGGGGGATACCCACCCGGTCCGGACCTTGGCTAGAAGCTCCTTTTCCGTTTGGTATAGTGGGTCTGACTGGGGATATGGGACCAGTTTCCCAATTTATGTGTGTGTGTGTGGAGAATTTGATATTTCCTTTCTAAAAGTTCCTAAGTGAGATGCTCCAATTCTAACTCTAATCTAATGACATGCAATTGTATTCTAATAAACAGAAGTATCTAATTATACACTAACCTGGGGTGTAATCCTTCCGTTATGCGATCTAAAATGATTTCAAATAAAAATTGGTAATAAAGATCATTCAACTGTTATGAGAAAAGAATTCAATAGAGATAAACCACTTCATATAAAAGGTTAGACGAAAAAGTTGTGAAAAACATATCGCATAATAAGCTACTCATACATTAAGCATAAATAAATAGCTATCACCGTACAAAAGTGCCAAATGATAACTTAGGCATTCACGCATCAATATATAAATAGCTAAACATGAATATCACTTTAACACAAAGGCAGAAATAGTTAAGAGATAGAAATACCATTTATAACTAGTTCTACTCATGAGCTTCAAGCGCTAATGATTTATCTCTTCTTAATCCAACATCCACTAAGAGTACAGAAGTGCAACATTAGTAGCATATATTAAATCCAGATATCAATAAATATTGTTCCATTCATTCATCAAAACCTCCTCGGAGGGTGCAAAAGTGCATGTTCTGAGGACAATTTTTTGACAAATTTCAGGACCCCTCTCTAAATGCATGAGAAGGGTTTAAATACTACTAACTAAATCTAAAAATAACTTATTACAAAAATGTAGGATATGGTTTAAATGATCGTCCTTCTTTTAGGCAAAATTAATACTAATATTGAATCTAAAACTAACAACTAACTATTTATGTATCTGTTCCTTGAAATCGCAGGCGTTCAGCATTTGCTTGAGAAGAGTCGACTGGCCGACTTCAGACTTTAACTGTCCTATGAAAACGGAATCAGGAAGGGTTGGCGCCATCTTCTCGGCAGAATTAATGATGCATTTGAGAGTTATGCACTAGCTGTGTGGTTTTACCAAATACGCCCAATAAGAATCCCAATTCAACTTAGTTAATCTTTTGATTGATTTTGCCTTTTCTTGAGCCTTCTGTCTCCAGCCTGTTTTCAATTTTTGTACATATATACATACCATTTTGAAGATATTTCTGACAATTACCACTGGTTTTAGGATTCAAGTTTTACTTTTTTACCTCTAGCGTTCTTTCCTACAAATTTCTGGGTTACAGGTGACTGAGCAATTAGAAGCTTTCCTTTTCAAGAAGTTTTGCCCAACGATGCATGATTATGTGCTAATCGCGCATCGGAAACTACCTTCATTTCTTGATCCGGGCTTCCTTGGTACGATTTTTGCCTCCTGCATGCTTTTTGTTAGTGGATATAAAGCTTAAATTTCGTGAAAATAATGATTCAATAAGTTCTTCACTTTGAGTCCTAAATTGTCTGTTTTTTATGTCAGCGTTGTCCAGTACCCATTTAACCATGTCCATGTAGGGGAAAAGTTTGGGCCTCGTTGCTATCCGGTGCAAGAACGAGCAAGCTAAATCTATATCTGATGCCTTAGAAGATCCATGTGAGCCTGCGGTAGCTGTAACCTTCATTATTTTGGGATTCTCTTCTTCAAGTAGATTATACATGCCTTCCCAAGTAGTAATACCAACGTCTCTGTTACACGCGGTGTCTGTATACAAGGGCATCATTTCTTTGTCTTCAGAGCTCGAAGCTTTGCCTTTCTTCCCCATTATATCTTGAATACTACTTTGTATAGTTCTATGTTCTTCGTTCCTACATTTTACAAGTGAGGTGAGAATAATGATCAGGAAAAGGTGACATGAAAGCTTTAAATGCTGAAGACATATAAAATATACCACCTTACGTGAACTGGCTCTTCGATCAGCACAAAACCATATTTCATTAACAACTGGCAACTAACTCATTAATTATCATTAAAGCGCATAACTAGGTCTCGTTTTATGGAAAAAAGCTTTCTCGAACAATGAACCCGAAAGATCTACGACGAAGCGATTTTGCGATTTGCTTCACAATATCACAGATCACTGTGTCGCGATATCGCTATATCATTCTATCGCAATATCATTGTATCGTAATATCGCAATATCGCAAGAGCGCGGCATATGACAATTATCCATTAATTTGTTTTCCGCGAAATGCGATTTACGATATGAGCCATCGCATATCGGCAATTTTGAGGTTTTTCAGCGTAAGTGGTCTTTAATGCATGCGATGCGATGAGGTTTTGCATCACGATCTCGCGTTCTTAGAATTCCGCTTGTAAGAAGGTTTGCATTATCCTTTTTGCGATGCGATATTTCTTAAGGAGTGATTTTATCCTACCTTATCATAAAACTTAAGCTTTTTTAGATTTTTCAAGGGTATTTTCCTAAGTTTATGATGGTAAGTTTTATTAAAAAAGGAAACACAAGCACTAATTGATTTTTTAAATTTTTTGACTAAGGGCCCCCACTTATTTAGTATTAGTAATAACACTAAATAAGAAGGGGGGTTGTTGCTGGCCACAACAATTGGCGATTCACTTGGAAGAACCTATTATCTCTGCTTTTCTTTTGAATTTTCTAAACTTCCAAACAGAAAATTTTCCAGAAAATTAAACTTTATTATAGAAAGACAAAGTACATTATGCTTTTTCCTATGAATGATATTTTGTTTCTTCTATTTTTAACTTTGATTATTTACACCCTCAAGCTAGTCCTTGTATCTACATCAGTCACTACTTGGTTTATAAAGATAAAAACAAAGCCTTCTCTGTAAATCAATTTTATATATGCTCATTTGTCATAGGTAGAGCCTCTACTGCCAGCAGGCGTTTATAGCCTCGATAGGGTTACCTATTACCCAGCAATGATCCTGTATCCTACTTAGAGAAATATACAATTTTCAAAGAGAAATCCATATCCACACTTATTGCTTTCATTTTCTTTTTACCCTTAAAGAACAATGTCTTGGTTTGGTAGCCAATTTATGACAGAGTCATTCACTTGATTTATAACTTTGTTGAACAAGTTGGCTCGTGATGAGACCCCTTGTCTTTTGATTACAACAATCTTGAGTCATTGCCCTATTGTGGTATGCAGTATTGGCAAAGTCAGCAAGCTATAATATCTATGATCATGATAAGCCGGCTCGTGATGAGACCTCTTACTCTTTAAGTTAAAGTGTATCTTGGATTGTTCTTTGAACGTAGTAGTTTCCTAGGTGGGGAGGAAGTCATTGTTTCCTTAAGATAGCTCTGGACAACAATGGTAGAGTTTTTGGAAAGAGCTTTTCTACAAAGAATCTTCGTCTTGTTATTGATACCTTTCATTAGGCTGATACAAAACAATTTCCCACTAAAGGTCGTTTTTCATCAAAATTTACAAAGTTGAAACTAATATCATTTTTAGGCCTAGAGCCTTTAACTGTATCTTTCAATAATAAGGATCAATTTTCTGAAAGAGTTCTATTTAGACAAGTGAAAAAACAAAATCTAAAAGAGAATTTGTGTATTTTTTGTAAATCCCAAATGCAACCATTCACAACTGGTTTTATTATGGAAATAAAAATAAATCTACAAAATAGAAGAATGATCTCCTATGGAAAATATTTTTTGAGAATCTGTCCATTAACAGGTAAAGAATCTCTTTTTCCTGTTAAATCCTGTAACATAAAAGTGGACGGACCTATGACTTCTGTGATTTGGAAAGGGCCAAGCCACATTCGTTGAAATTTCATATGTTTCCCTTTTTCCTCATGAGCCTTGTCCCATTTTAAAACTAGATCTCCTATCTAAAAGTCTTTCCTAGATATCATGTTTGAATCAAAAGAGGCTTTTACTAATGCTTGGTGATGAGCATGAGTTATTTTGGCCTATTCTCATTGTTCTTCTAATTTAGTTATTTCCAGCTACCTTAGTTGTAAGGAAGAAGTTGGTGCTTCATCAATATATTGAACTAAGGCCAAAGAGGGAATTGCCAAATGAGTTGGAAGAACCACTTCTTTCCCATAAACTAAATTGAAGGGAGAAGTGCCAATGGAGGCTTTCTGCGTTATTCGATTTTCCCATAAAGCATATATTAAAGACTTGTGCCAACTTTTATGATTTTGGTCAATGGTTCGCTTAATAATTCTGATTAAGTTTTTATTGGTAGATTCAGCTAACCCATTCCCCTGTGGGTAGTAATTGGTAGAGTATTTAAGTTTGAAACCCCTTTTGAGTGCGAATTCAGCCATCACATTACCAGAAAAATATGATGCATTATCAAACATTAACGCAGAAGGCAACCCAAACCTGGTGATTATGAACTAATCTATGAACTCGATGATATGTTCAGCATTAGCCGCCTTGAGTGGAACTGCTTCTACCCATTTGGTAAAGTAATCTGTTGCTGTAAGGATATATCTATGTTGTTTAGAAGAGTGAGGAACGATCTCACCTATTATGTCCAATCCCCATTGATCAAACGACTACTCAATGTTGACTGGTTGTAGCGGCAAGGATGGTTTCTTTTGTCTCCCAACAGCGGTTTGACAAATTGGACATTTCCTTACGTAGTTATGCGAGTCTTTGAATAATGTGGGCCAGTAATAGCCTGTGCGTAGGATTTTATGTGCAGTAGCGTCTCCAGCATAGTGTCCGCCTGCTAGCCCATCGTGGAGTTCCTGCAAGACTTTTTCAGCTTTAGATTTCTCAAGACATCTAAGGAGAATAGAATCATAATTTATTCTAAAAAGAACATCATTCATGAGCTGATATTGTTTAGCCTTCAACCTTAGAGCTCTTTTCTTGGTATGATCGAGGTTTGAAGGAGCATATACATTCTTTAGATAAAATATGATATCAACGTATAATGACTCAACATCGTTTAGGCTTACCTCATACATTTGTATCTCTACAAATGGTGTTTCGGAAATAAGTGATTCTCCAGCCAGAATTTTACAAAAGCCTTGACCTTTTACAATACTTGCTGGTTTGATTTCTACATCATATTTCTATAAGGCAATAACCCAATTGGCTCTTTTCTCACCCACATCTTTCTGTACTAAAAGATTTCTTACCGCTGAAAACGGCACTATGATTTTTGTATGGGTTTTGAGTAGAAAGGGCCTAAAATATTTGATTGCTTTGAAAACAGCATAAGTTTTTTTCTCTACATCTGAATAATTTAACTCAGCCCCCTGTAAATTTGAACTGAAAAAAGCAATTGGAGCTTGTGCCTTGCCTTGATTTGCTTGAGTGAGTATCGCAGCATATGATTTATCAAAGGCAAATGTATATAAAATAAAAGGATCGGAAAAATTTGGAGTCGCTAAAGATTGAGTGTTAACAATTGCTTGTTTGATCAGATTGAATGTCTCATACTCTTCTTGGCCCCATTTATAGTTTGAGTTCTTTTTAATCATTGCTTGTAAAGGAGACATGATTCTTGAAAAATCTGGAACAAATCTCTTTACAAAATTAATCTGGCCAAGGAAAGATTGCATAGCTTTCTTGTTATGAGGTAGGGGTATTTCAGAAATCTCCTTGATTCTGTCAGGATCAATATGAATTCCAGATTTTGACAATATTAATCCAAGAAGTTTTCCTTCACTTAATGCAAAAAAAGATTTTTTTGGGTTAAGTGAAATTCCATACCTTTGACAACGTTGGAAGATTTGTTTTAAATCTCTAAGATGATTACTTCGTTTCTTGGAGTATACAGTTATATCATCCAAATAGATTACCACTAATTTGTTAACTAATCCCTTGAATGTGATGTCCATGGCTCTTTGAAATGTGGCACTAGCGTTGATCAGACCAAAGGGCATCTTTTGATATGTGTATGTACCCCACTTGGTTTTGAATGTGGTTTTTAATTGATCATCAAGATGGACCAACACTTGGTTGTATCCTGAGAAACCATCCAAGAATGACATTAATTCTGATCCTGCAACTGCCTGCAGTATTTGCTCCATGGGAGGCAAAGGAAAATTATCTTTGTAGCAGGCTTTGTTAAGATTCCAAAAGTCAATGCAAATTCTAATGTCTCCTTTTTTCTTCCTAACGGGAACCATATTGGAAACCCATTTGGAATGTCAAACGGGAAAATTTATTTTGGCTTTCAGTAACTTATTGAGTTCAGATTTGATCTGGTTTTCTAGATTGGGATGGATCTTTCTCAGCTTTTGCTGGACAGGTTTTTCACCGTCTATCATTGGAATAGTATGTTGGATGATGGAAGTGTCATAAGTTTTTAGTTCATCGTAGTTCTAAGCAAAGACACTTTTGTATTGTCTCAAGACGAATATACGCTAATTTTTCTTCAGGAACTAGGCCAAGGCCTAGGTTGATATTCTGTGGTTTGGCATCAGTTCCTAGATTTACTAATTCATAGTTCAAAGTTGAACTTTGCAGTTTTGAATTCGTAGATCTTTTGAATCAATATTTCAAATCATAAAGGTCTTCTAATTTGACTATTGACTTTGGTATAGCATTGTTAGTGCTATCTTGTTGCAATTGTCTGTCATGTTGGTCCTCGTAAATTATTTGATTGGTGTAGGATGCTTCAGATGTGAGGAAACTCATGATATTAGGATCGTCGTTGAAAATCCTCCAATTGGTAATGTTATCAGGAATCGAGGGTCTAAAAATTAATTCAATTGAAAATCGATCAGGGCTAAAGTCTTCTGAAGGAATGAGCTTGGAAGCTACGTTAGCTATGAGGTCTGCACTAGCATTCTGGAGACTAGTAATTGATGAAATATTAAATGTTATAAAGTGTTCAGTCAGATCTTGAACTAAAGATTGGTAATGTTTTAAATGACCTGATAAACAATGTATAATATTGCGTACATGTCTGATTACAATTTCACAATCTCCGAAAACTTGAAGGTGTTTGATGTTTAATCCGATTGCTTTGTATAACCCTTGGACTAAAGCCTCATATTCTGCGGTATTATTGGTGCAATCAAATTCAAGTCTACAAGTTAGCATAGTTTTATTTCCCTCTGGACTGATTAACACGCATCCTACTCCTGCTCCTTCATTAGACGTAAAACCGTCAAAAAATAACTTCCAAAATAAAGATTTATTTACAGGACTATCTATAAAATTAATACATTTAAAACTATTTGTTTGGGAGAAATTTTCTACTTGAGATAAAACAGAATGTTCTAAGTAAGGTGAAGTATGAGCATTAAAATTTCCTAGGAAAGAATCTACTGAGTAGTTGCCAATGATGTTATTATTGTATGCTACCGGCTCATTCTCTCCTTCTAGTTCCATTACTATGTATTTCTAATGTCTTTCTCGCTCAACTTTTATCTGATTTGGTTTACCATTGTAAGGGAGCCACATGTTTGACCAGTCAATTGCAAAGTATCCATGAAGTTTTTCTGACCAATCTCTGCTAAGAATTAAGCCATAAAATTCTGGAATATCGGCAACTAAAATGTCAATAATTTGACATACCTTTGGGTTGGATAACAGCCTTATGGTAACCTGATTTAACTCACCGATCACTTCGACACGATCGATCTAGCTGAACTATGCGCACAGCAAATTTTTGCGGTTGAACGTTCAATTTTTCACATATTGACTTTGGTAAAATATTCGATGAAGCTCCCGAATCCACTAAGCAATTATGCAATTTTTTATTGAAAATTTCATAAGTAAG
Source organism: Pinus taeda (assembly GCA_000404065.3). NCBI lineage: Eukaryota > Viridiplantae > Streptophyta > Pinopsida > Pinales > Pinaceae > Pinus > Pinus taeda. The sequence continues at coordinate 185,341 of APFE030498301.1, read as the reverse complement.
AAGAAATGGGGGAGTATGAGATCTCAACCTACCTCCAATTAAAGCGATATCATTTGGATCAACTTTATTAATCACATTAGTTGGAGGTCTTCCAATGTCATGGGAAGCTTCAGAGATTACAGTGGTGGGCAAAGGTGCAACTGGTACAACATGTAATTCTTTCAAAAGTATCTTTTGCTGGTGTTTTAACTTGCTCAATTCGTAAAAAGTGACATTGGCCCTAGTCTTTTTCATGTCTTCTATGATACTATACTCCATTTCATCCGAAACGATCAGCGTTTTAGATGGAGTTGATGAATCTATTTGGACTAGGCTGGTTTGAGTCACTTTAGGTGTCGTTTTCTTTAGTGCGACTTTATCCTTAGTCATCGAGCTTACGCTCTTTGGCTTAGGGGTAGGTTGAGGAGGATCAAGTTGATTTTCTACTACGAGTACTAATCGGGGATGCCTCTTGATCCTCTTCATCTGGGAGGATGAAATCCCACATACCTTGTACTTCTACAACTTCTTCTTCATTGGTATGTTCTTTAGTAGCAATTTCCTCTTCTTCTTATTCTGATTCGACACTTGTGATAGCATTTGGGGGCTTTGAATCGGTCGAAGGGTTTCTTATATAAGGCTTGTACAGCTTTTTAGAAGAAGTTTCTGCCACTTGTTTCTTAATGTCGACCATCTCGTTAGACATAGTCTTCAAAACTTTTTGTAATCCTTTTAAATCGAATGGATCTTTCGATTGTTTTTTCTTGGGATCTTCCTTGAAAGTAACCTTCTTGGATTTGCGTTCTTCTATTGCGTTTTTATTTTCTAGAGCTATGATACGTTTCTCTACTGCTATTGCTTCCTTCATATTGTCTGCTAAAGTTGTTTTGTTAGCTCTATCAACAAAGATTGCTATGTTTGATGGTAAAGCAGAAATGTACCATTCACTTTGTACTTCTTCGCTAGGCTTGGAAGCAGTGGGAATTTTATTTAACAGTTTATTAAAACGTGAATTAAAATCTTTGATAGGTTCCTTTGACTCGGTCCTAATGTTAGACAGGTCGTTGATCAGTGTCGCTGTAGACCTATCATCACCAAACTTAGTGAGGAATTGTTCTTGGAAGATATCCCAACTAGTGATAGATCCAGATGGTAATGAGAAATACCATGATCCGGCTGCTCCTTGTAGAGTATAAGGAGAAAGTCGGATGACAGCATCTTCATTGGTAACTCCATTGAGATTTATGGATAGCATAAATTCATTTATATGTTCTTCTGCTAGCATGCTTGCTTCAGGATTAAACTTAGGCAGCCATTTTTTAAGATGGGCCGGTATCTGACTCAAGGGCGCAGGCATCAAGACTGCCCTTGGGTTATTCCATGGAGATTGGGCCATCGTTGAACTACTAATAGAGGAAAGTGCAGAAGATGATCTCTGTGGTTGTGAAGGTGAGGATATTATGACTCCAGACGATTGAGAAGGAGATGTGGAAGTACCAATGGACTGATGAACAATGATCTGAAGTGGAGGAGTGGATGGTTGACTTCGCGGTGAAGAAGTTGAGATGGATGATGATGATGAAAGAGTCTCGTTATCAGACCCTTTAGGTGATTTCCTTGCTCTCTTTCTTGTGCGTAGAGGTAACTCGGTTGGCTGAACACCAAACTTTTCACTCTTTAATCTGGTAAGAGGATGAGCAGGGTTATATTGCGAAGTCACACTACCTTGAGATTTATCAGATCTTTTAGGAGATATAGAAAATTGGTGAAGTTTATGAATCAAAGATTCGACTTCAGGAGGTTCAATAGTAGATTGTTCTGAAATGTCAGGGTTTGTAGCAGCGGTTGTTGTTCTTTCGACTTCTGGCTCTGGATTTAAAGATTCTAAATGCGATGGAGAAGTCGGGGGAGATGGTGAGGGCGATTTACTCTCAAAATGGTATTTAGATTTAGACTTACTTGCCATTCACAGTTCGAGGCCCTCCTTCTAGCGCCAAATATGTTGAAGCCCCGAAAATCGGGTCTACAACAAGGGGGATACCCACCCGGTCCGGACCTTGGTTAGCAGCTCCTTTTCCATTTGGTATAGTGGGTCTGACTAGGGATATGGGACCAGTTTCCCAATTTATGTGTGTGTGTGTGGAGAATTTGATATTTCCTTTCTAAAAGTTCCTAAGTGAGATGCTCTAATTCTAACTCTAATCTAATGACATGCAATTGTATTCTAATAAACAGAAGTATCTAATTCTACACTAACCCGGGGTGTAATCCTTCCATTATGCGATCTAAAATGATTTCAAATAACAATTGGTAATAAAGATCATTCAACTATTATGAGAAAATAATTCAATACAGATAAACCACTTCGTATAAAAAGTTAGACAAAACAGTGGTGAAAAACATATCACATAATAAGCTACTCATACATTAAGCATAAATAAATAGCTATCACCGTACAAAAGTGCCAAATGATAACTCAGGCATTCACACATCAATATATAAACAACTGAACATAAATATCACTTTAACACAAAGGCAGAAATAGTCAAGAGATAGAAGTACCATTTATAACTAGTTCTACTCATGAGCTTCAAGCGATCATGATTTATCTCTTCTTAATCCAACATCCACTAAGAGTACAGAAGTGCAACATCAGTAGCAGATATTAAATGCAGATATCAATTAATCCTGTTCCATTCATTCATCAAAACCTCCTCGAAGGGTGCAAAAGTGCATGTTCCGAGGACAAGTTTTTGACAAATTTCAATACCCCTCTCTAAATGCATGAGAAGGGTTTAAATACTACTAACTAAATCTAAAAATAACTTATTACAAAAATGTAGGATACGGTTTAAATGACCGTCCTTCTTTTAGGCAAAAATAAAGAAAAATTAATACTAATATTGAATCTAAAACTAACAACTAACTATTTCTGTATATGTTCCTTGAAATCGCAAGCATTCAACATTTGCTTGAGAAGATTTGGTTGGCCGACTTCAGACTTTAATTGTCCTGCGAAAATGGAATCAGCAAGAGTTGGCGCCATCTTCTCGGCAAAATTGATGATGCATTTGAGAGTCATGCACTGGCTGTGTGGTTTTACCAAATACGCCCAGTAAGAATCCCAATTCAACTTAGTTAATATTTTGATTGATTCTGCCTTTTCTTGAGCCTTCTATCTCCAGCCTGTTTGCAGTTGATGTACATATATACATACCATTTTGAAGATATTTCTGACAATTACCACTGGTTTTAGGATTCAAGTTTTACTTTTTTACCTCTAACGTTATTTCCTACAAATTTCTGGGCTTACAGGTGACTGAGCAATTAGAGGCTTTCCTTTTCAAGAAGTTTTGCCCAGTGATGTGCGGTTAGGTGCTAATCGCACATCGGAAACTACCTCTGTTTCTTGATCCGGGCTTCCTTGGTGCGATTTTTACCTCCTGCACGCTTTTTGTTAGTGGATATAAAGCTTAAATTTCGTGAAAATAATGATTCCATAAGTTCTTGAATTTGAGTCTTAAATTGTCTGTTTTTTATGTCAGCACTGTCCAGTACCCATTTAACCATGTCCGTGTAGGGGAGAATTTTGGGCCTCGCCGCTATCCGGTGCAAGAACGAGAAAGCTAGATCTGTAACTGATGCCTCAGAAGACCCGTGTGAGCCTGCGGTAGCTGTAACCTCCATTATTTTGGGATTCTCTTCTTCAAGTAGATTATACATGCCTTCCCAAGTAGTAATACCAGCGTCTCTGTTACACACGGTGTCTGTATACAAGGGCATCATTTCTTTGTCTTCAGACCTCAAATCTTTGCCTTTCTTCCCCATTATATCCTAAATCCTGCAGTTTACAAGTGAGTTTAGAATAATGATAAGGAAAAGGTGACGTTAAAGATTTAAATGCTGAAGACATATAAAATATACCACCTTACGTGAACTGGCTCTTCGATCAGCACAAAACCATATTTCATTAACAACTGGCAACTAACTCATTAATTATCATTAAAGCACATAATCAGGTCTCGGTTTATGGAAAAAATCTTTCTCGAACAATGAACCCAAAAGATCTGCGACGAAGCGATTTTGCGATTTGCTTTGCAATATCGCAGATCGCTGTGTCGCGATATCGCTATATCGTTCTATCGCAGTATCATTGTATCCTAATATCACAATATCGCAGTATCGCAATATCGCAAGAGCGCGACATATGACAATTATCCATTAATGTGTTTTCCGCGAAATGCGATTTGCGATATGCGCCATCGCATATCAGCAGTTTTGAGGTTTTTCAGCGTAAGTGGTCTTTAATGCATGCAATGCGATGAAGTTTCACATCGCGATCTCGCGTTCTTAGAATTCCGCTTGTAAGGAGGTTTGCATTATCCTTTTTGCGATGCGATATTTCTTAAGGAGTGAGTTTATCCTACCTTATCATAAAACTTAAGCTTTTTTAGATTTTTCAAGGGTATTTTCGTAAGTTTTTGATGGTAAGTTTTATTAAAAAATGAAATACAAGCACTAATTGATTTTTTAAATTTTTTGTCTAAGGGCCCCCACTTATTTAGTATTAGTAATAACACTAAATAAGAATGGGGATTGTTGCTGGCCACAACACTTCCTTGAATCAAAAGAGAATAAATCATGGTATGGTCTGGTGATATCAAGGCCTAACTCTTCCATGACAACTTTTGGCATTAGATTGTGGCTAGCCCCTGTGTCTAGCAGGAAATTGTGTAGAATTTTATCATGAATGGTCAAGGAGACATAAAAACATGGAGAAATGTCATCAGTAGGTTCGGTCATTGGGCTAAGCACAACTCCAAGTCTGTCATTTTGCAAATTTACAAAGTCAGTGGAGGTTTGAGTGGCTTCCAGCTCAAGGGCCTCACGGATAGGCTTTCTAAACACTTCACTCTTTACAATTTCTAACAGAGGCACAAATATTTTTAACTTCTGGACTTCTGCTTCAAAGCTGAAAGGGGAAGGGGACTTATCAGGACCTCTACCTCTTGAGTTGGAGCTTTGAGGATGACTGGATCAACTGCTAGTCTTTTCTATCTAGTATTCTGTAGCTTTGTTTGGACAGTAGCTCTTTGGGTAGGATTATCTTTGGCATTGTTTGTTTGTGACCTCAGATGATATCTTTGCTACTCACCAATCTGCAAAACAGCCTCTCTGTCCCACCTTTGGCTGTCTTGTTCCTACAGCAAAGCTTCTTCGTATTCAGCCAATGTCAAAAACGCAGCACTGCCTTTATCTTCCATGCAATGAATTTCATCCTCATCTTCAAGTTGTACCTCCTCCATGACTACATTTTGAAAAGGGGCTTTAACATTCTGTTCTTCTTTTGGTTCTTTACCCCTCTGAATGATTTGCAACTGTTCATTTGCTCTTCTGTATGGATTTGAGTTTCTGGGAGCAAATGTGTTTTGCTGCCTTGTCTTTCCTGAGTTCTGCTGAACCTTCAGCTTAGATACTTCAGTAGCCAATGACTCTATCATTCTAGTCATTTTATCTAGTATAGGCTCTGATAACGAAGTAGAGGAAGAAGAAGCCTCACCTCTCTGCCTCCTTCTGTCATTATGACTTTTGAGTTTTTCTGCAGCCATAATATTAGATTCTACTTCTAGGGCTGCATCCTGCATATCAGCCAGAGTGGCACATATTCTTTCTCTCAACAACAGGCAGAAATCAGAGTCAAAAGCATTGGCATAAGTGAGTTTGGCTGAAGTGGGGGTTGGCTTTACTTCAGCTGGTATTTTACTATACATTCGATTAAATCTTTTATTAAAATCAGGCAAAGATTCCCCATTTTCTCTCTTCAGGTTACCAAACTCAGTATGGTAATACAACAAGTCCTTTTTATCTCCCCAGTGCTTCAGAAATGCATCATCTAAAGCTTCAATATCAGCAATAGATCTAGGGGTCAATTCTCTGAACCATTTTCTGGCCTCTCCATCAAGGCTCTAGACAAAAACTCTCATCCATACATCATTTTCACTAATGTCTAAGTTATCAGCATAACTATAAAAGGATTCAAGGTGTTCTTCAGCTGTTACCCCATCTGTACCAGTGAATTTAGGCATATATGTTTGGTATTCTCCCACAGGCATGGGATTCAAAGGAACAGGCAAGACCAAAGGTCCATATCTAGCAGCAACAATTCTTTCTATCCTCATTGGTGCTTGCTGGCCTGCCATCACTGGGGTAGGTGGAATGCTACTGGTAGACTGAATAGTAGGAAACAGTGCAATGGATGACAAAGACAACGGAATGTGATGGATTATATGGAAGGCTTTCTTTGGACTGAGATCCAAAGGGGAACTAATTGAACAAGGAGCTGTATGAATCTCTGCAGGTGATTTTTCACTAGCAATACTAAGCTATATCTTCAAATAATACATTTTGAACTATATCCTCTTCTTGCAGAGACACATAGGATTTCTTAGGCTTACCTCATCCTGATGCTCCTTTCTGTGAAGTTTTCTTCAGCTTGATAATCTTTTCAGGGTCAGGCACTGGATCAGCTGGTGATTTCTGAGGATTTCTTCGATTATGTCTCACAAACTGAGCCAGAACTGCAATGTGGAGTCGCCACCAGGTAGTTCCTCCAGTGGAGTCGCCAGATAGATGATCACAACCAGAAATGTGCCCAGACTTTGTCTATCATCAAAATCAAGAACTGTGTCGCTCTCCCAGGGAAGATGAGCTTCAAACTCCTCTCCCTGGCAACGGTGCCAATTAATGTTATCACCCCGAGAAACTCTCCTAGATTGTATATCGGAGATACTAGGGAACATTACAAACTCAACGAAAAGTTGGAAATGGATGAATGGAAGGTCTGATGCATATTCAAGCCCGATAACCACTCCTACTATGCTTAACTCTAGACATGGGTGAACACCCCCAGACTACAAGGCTTTAGACCACCAATTACTCACAGTTTGGGGATTAAGTGGGTATGGAGAATACTGACCGCACCAGCAGATGCACAGGAACCTGTGATGGCCGGTTGCAACCAGTTAAAAGGTCTGCAAATCTGTTTCTTAATGCACAGACAGGATGATAGCTCTCTGCCACTAAGTGAACAGAAACCTGAATAATACATTCACTGAAATAAACAAGACTTTAACACAGAGGTGGGATGACAGCCCCTCTAATGCCAAAAATCCAGAAATTAATAAAAATGTATAACAGGCACCGCCTAGAATGGAGAAGAAGTGGAAAGTGAGAAATTAACAGCAAAAGAAGATTTTATTAGCTGAAAATGAAGACCAAACGCTACAAGTATCAAAGTAGTTACAGTCTCTAGAAGTTGAACCTTACATCAAAACAACAACCATCAACCCTGATTACATCTCTTTTGTGGGTATATATAGAGGTTGATTACAAAATGTTCTGCTATCCTATGCGTGGAGGGGTCATAATGGACCACCAACAACATTAACTATCTTAAATGGGCCTCTGCTACAATCTGCTGCTTCAATGAATGAACTTGATCTTCTCTGATATTTTGTTGTCCTTCCTAAGTAGGTAGAATTTCCTATGAAAGAATAATCCGTAATTGATAAATGTTGTGATCTGCTCGAGGAATGTCCTTTCGTTCTTCGGCCATAGTGTTCTTGAATGCAGTTGTTGGAAAAGTAACTGCACCAGGTACAGGTAGCTGGCCACCTTCGTCCTTCGGGAGCACAGAATGGCTATGGACATGGATGGGCGGAGGAAGAAAATTAGTCGTTGGATCACAGAGATAGACGGTAGAGATTTGTTGGCATGGAGTATCGGGTAGAAGTGGAGGCAAAATGATTACAAGCCGTTAGATCTTGCAAATGGACGGCGGAGATCGGCTTACAGGAGCTATCAGGAGTAAACATGAATAGACAATCGTGAGCCGTTGGATCCCGGGCGGGTAGATCCAACGGCTATCGGACGGAGGATATGCACGAAGGTTTTCGAGCGGGCACGACAGATGGGTGGTAAACGGTATTGCCCCCACCACTTACGGGAGTCGGGTGGAATTCGTACGCGAGGAAGCGATGCAACAAGGAGAAGACGCGTGGTGGACAGGACAGGGGTAAAACCACTTTTCCCGCGGGTTAACGAGTGGTTAGGTTATGGTAGCGGGGAAAGCGTATGACGTTGGATTGCGGTGAGGGACTATCGAACGGTGGGGAGCTAAACTTGGTTTAACACGCGGGGAAACAGGCAGAGACTGTTGGATTGGCATGATCAACGGTGAGAATTAATGCATGTGCTTTTGATTGATGTGACCGGAAAAATTAAATAGAGCGCGCGGTTATATGGATAAGGTAATATTAAGGAGTTTAAGTGCCCGAGGTTTTAAGGAACAGGGGCTTATGCCGAGCAGTTAAGAAAACAGAGATGGTAGGATAGTAAGGGATGAAGAAGGATGACCAGTCATGAATCCTTCTATGCACAATCAAGTAGACTGAGCCCGTCTTTGACCTTAAGAGATGATCTTTGTATAGCAGAGCTAACAGGAAGTAGCCACAATTTTATTCATTGTAAGGTAGCAAAAGAATTGAATTGCTTCCTATATCCAGCACCAGAGTGTCAAGTGATGGTTGCAAATGGAGGAACAATAATTGCTCTGGAAAGTGCCATAATATCAAGCTATCCATGGGAGAATATGTATTGACTAGCCCAATGCTTTCCATTCCAATGGGAGGTGCTGATGTTGTACTGGGAGTC
>APFE030498301.1:145255-173625 GCA_000404065.3 Pinus taeda | reverse complement strand
AGAGTATCTCATCAAGTGGAAGAACTTATCCGCTAAAGATTCCACATGGGAGGATGAGAATTTTATACATAAGCATCCAGAACTACTCAAGCATTGAAGACAACACTTTTTTGAAAGAGAGGGGCATGTTAGGTCCCTATAATACTAGTGATTACCCCATTACTATTGTAGTTGTATCCCTTATTAATATTTTTGTGCCCCTATTGTCCCCATATTGTTATTACTGTGCTCCATAGAATCCTCCTATTGTTATTCTTATGCCTTTATATTATTATTGTTAGGTCGGTTGGGTTATATTGTGACTCCTTAGACTCCTATATATAAAAAGGAAGATTTGTCATTTGAATCATCAAAGAATCATTCATTTGTGTAATATAAAGGAGGTCGCCCCTTCGAAGAGGCTAAATTCTAAGGCATTGATCTATCTTTTCTATCTTTTTGTGAGCTAGTTTCATAACAAAATCCCATGGGTGGATGAATACCATGGGTTGATGCCATTTTCCATTCGGATCGTGCTACTTTCTCATTCTAATTGCTTAAGCCAAGGAAAATATCAAAGTTAATGGTGATCGGACCATATTTCCAGATGTGACTCCTACACCAAATAGAGTGAGGTCTAATTGGGACCTGATATTGGAGAGATCCTCTATATGTTGGTGGGATCCAACACCGTCAACAATAGGAAGAGGCTTATAATTTGTAAATTGTAACACATTGGTGAGAAGAGGAAGGAGTTCACTATCATTTACTTTTTACTTTTTCGTGTTTGGAATTCTAATACTATTGAGGTAGAGTGGCACTATTGTGGAATTGATGCTCATGATGATGAAATTTGTTGGTTTAAGAAGTATTATGTGTTTTTCTGAGATTGGTTTTAAGTTTTCATATTTTAATATTTTTTTAACATTGAAAAGTTATTTATTTTCTTGAGGTATTATCATGGCATTTTAGCACCCGTGTGGATATTAAATACTAAATGGTAATATAAATACCCTAGTTCATAGTGAATCCCATAAGTTCCTTCATTCTCTTAAACCCCCAAAGTATTTAATCCTTAAGAAATTTTTGAACACCTTCATCATCAAACTTAAAGACATAAGCCTCATCTTTGGATATACTCTGTTTTAGACCAAATTAGAATAGCGTTTATCTTACTTAGAAATTTTGGTTGGATAATTTCCCCAAGATTGATTAAGTTTAACTCGTATGCTTTCCTTTTCAATTCCTAACTTAGGATAATTTTATGTACTTCCAGTACCTAACAACAACATAGGATTAGGTTTAGGATAGATTTGATTGACACATACTATGTTGATGCCTTGAAGCCTATGAGCCCCCAGGTCGATAATTGTAGTAAGTGCTAGTTGTTTCTAAGACACACAAAATGTCGTTCTTTCAATTTAACTCATAGGTTTTCCTTTTCAATGCTTAACTTAGGATAGTTTCTTGTACTTCTAGTACCTAACAATGACATAAGGTAATCTAATGTCAATATTATAAAAGAAAATATTTTTCCAACCAGGCATCGATTTTCTAGTTATGGTGAGTTTCAACTCGCTTCCCAATGCAATTCAGGAACATGTGGCAAATTTAAAATAGAGGCATAAAAACCAAACCAAACAATGGAATTGACTTCCATCAAATCATGTAGGCATGTTTGGTCAAGGGTGTGTTGGCCATGGTGCTCAGATCCTCGTTTGGCACAATTCTCAAGATCTGAGCATATAATGCAGAAATTGCATTGCATGCTAATGAGTGAAACCCTAGTTGCAAAAATCGTCGATGTAGACAATAATCAGTCCATGAAGTCATTGGAGAGGGGTGTCCCTAGTGATAATATGATGCCACGATTCTAATGGAACTAACAATTTTTCTAACCAAGCCTCGAATTTCCAGTTATAGTGAGTTTCAACTCACTTCCCAATGTCATTCAGGTATAGATGAAAAATTTCAACTGAGAGCATAAAAACCAAACCAAGCAATGAAATTGAGTTTTGTCAGATCTTGAAAGAATTTTCAGTCAAAGGTGAGTTGGCCACTATGCCTAGACCCTCGTTCAACATAATTATGAAGACACAAAGTGAATTAGGGAATCTTTCCAATTGAATTATAGCATATCGTATAATTCTATTTGATTGTAGACATATACAAAGTCAATGTTGACACACAAAATGATTTTATATATTGACAAGAGAGGATTGGCACTTTTGTCTAGTTTAATGGAAATCTAGTTTGGATGAGAGATTCTTTCCAACTAGCTCTCCTCAATTAGTGAGTAAGTTGAGAAATTGTCTCAACCAAGTGAGTCTAAGATAGACCCACTATCTTAAGACCACTCACTCATGTATTTAAATGTATTATTAAATTATTTACATAATGTGAATTACATGATCATGAGACACCACATGATGGCCCTCTGCCTTTTCCACCAATTTAACTTTTGTGTGTTAATTTGTTGTGCATATGATTATATGGCTTTGTGATTCTTCTTCATGTGATATCAGAGCAGAGTGGACGTGGTCACTATGTCATTGTACTTGTGTTGGATTTGCTGGATGCGACACCCAAATCATCGTTGGATTGCTTGACCTATGTGAATTGTTATGGTTGTTGTGGAGCTATGCGTATAAGCAGCTGGGACTGACACAGTGTTATTGGAAGAGGGATGAATCTAGAATGCAAAGGGACATTGTGAATTGTTGAGAACTACGGACCAGTTTTTCGTCATGAAATGTACGGATAACTCGAAACATTTAATTACTACGCACCAGATTTCTTTTTATACGATAGGATCCTAACCAAACCAAAATATTTTAAGGGAGTTGTGGCAAGATATTTTCTGCTAAGGAGGATTTGTCGTGGCTGTACAAATTCCTGTTGGAAAACCCCCTCAAATTTGGATTTTTTTATGACAGCCCCATCGAATTTGGACTTTAGCTTATTGAAGAGGTCTTCTACCTCGTTTTTTTTTAAGTGAAGTCGTATATTCGTTTATTTTGGGATGTTTTGTATTCCGTTTCATCTCCACTTTTGTCCTGAGAGTTCGAATGATGAGGAGCGGATTGGAATTTTGAATGGCTCCCCCATAGAGCAGTAACTTCTTTGTCATCAACTGAGACGCATTCCGTTCATTGTGAAATAAAAGCACAGGTCGCTCCCACATGTCTTTTACTGTAACACAGTTATACAATTTTTCCAGCCTTCTCTAGTGCTGGCCAACCTCCTGCAACCCATCTAGCAACACTAAATCCAAGTGGTTGATGGTTGGTTTCAACTCCATATTCATGTGCCATCCGGTACTCAAAGACCTCAAACTGAAGTTGGCCTATTGCTACCAAGATAGGATCTGTTTTGGTCGAAAATACTGAGTAGAGCACCGCAACAGCACCTTCACCTACCAATTCATGAAGATCCTTCCGGAACTATTTATGTTTTGAGGGGTTTGTATTACGTAAAAGTGTCCGGAAGGATCATATATGTGTTTATAGAAAGCCTTTAGAATGGCTGTCGTGGAGTGAAGAAAGCCAGGAAGAAATCCAGCGTGAAGAAAAAGCATGGAAGAGAGCGACTTTTCCCAACAAAATGCGTTAAAAATTCAGTTGCGGCCATGCTCAACTTCTCCAACGAAGAGGTTTTGACTTTGTAAAGTGTTTTGACTTTTAGGAAGAGATTAGTTCACCAAAAAAAAGGTGATTTTATAAAAGTTATTTCACTTTTTAAAAGGAACTTCACTAAAAAATTAATGGGAGTTTAAAAGGAGTTTATGTTTTATAAAAGACTACGTGGGCTAGTCATTATATATGTATTTTTTGAAAGTGGCATTTTGAAATAAAGGGGTGTTTTGTAATGGAGTGATAAGGTGAGCTTTTTAATTTGTAATTTTTTTTTGGAGTGATAAGTGGTGGATAATTTTGGGAGATATAAGGAGTGGGATAAGAAGAGGATTAGTTTATAAGGTGTATTAATTTTGTGTTTTGGAGAAATAAGGTAATTTTGAAGAGAGGTAAAACAAATATTAAAATTAATTTTGATGTTAGAGCTTGGCATTATTATTGTTTTAGAGTCAATTTTTGAAGACAATTTGATGCCAAGGAGTTTTTAGTTTGTGCTTGAGACGCCTCACTGAAGACATTGTCATGATGATGTATCTTGAAGGTTAATAAAAACATATCTTTTTTTGGTGATCGTATCCTAGATCTGCCCGAAATTGAATAAGGAGATCATAGGTACACTCTGTGTCGTGAATGTGCTTGCATGATTTGAGTCGAATTTGTAAAACACTCTCTTTATTATGCTTAAACAAAACAACTACATGCACATAAGAAAGTTTACATATACAAGTCATCAATCAAGCTCCTGAAATCAAAGCTCCCATAATAAATTAAGTTCATAAGCACAAAGTGTCACATCATTGACTTGATAAAAGTAATATTCTGCAACAACATTTCACAACAGCTAATTCTTGCCATCAAGTTAAGGATGCTACAAAATCAAGCATTTCAAGCCCAAACGACATCAACATCATCAACACTTTTTGTATCACTTGCAGATAAACATTTTTTAACTGAATTGTACGGGTGCATTCTCAGTTGACACTGACACCCAAGCTTTGAATTGATAGGGAATCAATTAAACCAAGTGAATCAATTGCTTTTTAACTAAATCATTCAAATCATTGTAAGCATTTCTCTTAGGTGCATTTTCGATAGTATTCAACACCCTTCTTTTGATCAATCAAGAGTGTGAGTTCAAGCAAGTGAAAATCTTACAAGCATCAAGCGAGCGTGGCAACAAGCAAGTGTGAGTTCAAACAATCTATTGTTAAAACAAGTTCAAGCGAGTGTGCACCAATCAATCAAACATCAAGCAAGTGAGTTCTGAAAATCCAACAAGTAATTAAAACCAAGCGAGCGTGAGTTCCAACAAGTTCACATGGCGAATAACATTCAGATGTTAAAGGTTCTTAACAATTTGATCCTCTCAAGTGTTGAAGACATGGTGAAAAACAACAAATCAAATCTTATTGATATTTTAATGAATCTACAACATGCACATGAAATGATTGAGTTCCTTCAACTGGAGTCACAACTGCAGATAAATGAATTGCAAGAGAAGAGTGTTGCTTCCAAGTCTTGGACCAATCCAGAGACAACAGATCATTCGACTTCATTCATCCAACCAGCTTCAAGTGTTGAAGTTGTTCCAATTCAACTTTCTTCCAAACCCATCATTAAGCCATGGAAAGAAATTCAAAGTAATCGAAATCCACACAGCTTAGGATATGTCAAAGATAACGACCACTTACATATCCCTGATTATTCAAAGTCCATTCAGTTCGTCAGTGCCGGATTACTTGAACAAATCTCCTTAGCAAGTTCTCAGCCACTTGCAGACCGACATCAATGCACACGAACTGAAGTTGCAGACAAACAGAAATGCACACAAACTCACGTTGCAAACAAACCGAAATGTTTTGATCTGTCATCTGGAAAATCAATGTTTTGATCTCCATCCTTGTAGCCATTGTGGCAAATCAACTGATACATCAGATAAATGTTGTGACCAACAACAGTTAGCTAGATTGAAGATAAATTATTCATGGATTGATCCCTGGGAATGGTCATCCACAGCTAGATAATTGTAAAAGTTTTACAATCGCATTCACTCACACATATTGTAGCCAACATTCAATTGAAGATGGTACTCTCATGCACCTGAAAGCGGGAGTACCACAGTGAAACTCTCCTACACCTGAAGGGGGGGGTTCAGAATTTAGAAATAATTTGAAGAATACTGTCTCTCCTTTCCGCTGACAAAGGGGGAAAATGTCAATGAAATTGACAAGTAGTTGTCAGACTAAAAGTCTCGACAACATTAGCAAAGTAGCCAGTGGGCATTTTCATCAGCCAATGGGTGATCATCATCAACAAATACGCCAGTGGGCGTTCATCAAATTGTGTCAATGGACACCGGATGTTGTTTTCAAGCAAAGGACAATTGGATAATTTTGTGGCTTGGAAGATGATGGAGTTGTCAAGTGGCATCCAGAGATGAATCAGTCATGCAACTAACTCATGGTCTCTTCATATTGTAGTTTCTTCAACATCCAGCTTTAGTGGTTTTTCAGGCAAATGATTTTTGAGGATCAACTTGAGAACTTGGAAGATGGTTCCTTGTTCATTTTGGATTTATCATTGGGGGGGGGGGGGAATGTTAGCCTCACTCTCTTAAAAATAAATAATAAATCCAAAATTTAAATTAAATAAATAAAATCATGAAATTTCTTCAAACTAAAGAGTCTAGTTTGGATGAGAGATTCTCTCCAACTAACTCTCCTAAATTAGTGTGTAAGTTGAGAAATTGTCTCAACCAAGTGAGTCTAAGATAGACACACTATCTTATGACCACTTACTCGTGTATTTAAATATATTATTAAATTATTTGAATAATGTGAATTACATGAGCATGAGAGACCACATGATGGCTCTCTGCCTTTTCCGCCAGTTTAATTTTTGTGTGTTAATTTGTTGTGCATATGGTTATATGGCTTTGTGATTCTTCTTCATGTAATAGAATTTACAGTTGATAGCTAAATTGACTAACAATTTTTTTTATGATTTTTACTAACGTTTATTAGAATTGTTACATGTTTTACATCATTGAAATGATATCTTGGTTGTAACTTAATTGACATTTTATTATGGTATATATGTGCCCTTTGATATAATGTAATATTATTATGGTTATGTTTCATATGTTTTAATATTAAATATAACAAAAATATTAAACATTACATTAAATAAATACTAACTTCTCATTTTGAATGTCTTTTTTTGTAAAACGCGGGTCTTCCAGAAGATCCAGTTGATCCTCATTAGAGAAATTTTGAGATCTAAACTGGGCCTCAAAAAAAATGTACAAACAAAATCAACTTTATAAGAACCAATAAGATTCAACATGATGATGTCAATTATGGGGGATGATTCACCTCTTTTGGAGTAAAAAAGTAAAAAAATAAAAAATAAAAAATAAAACTATTTTTTCAACTCGTATTTTGAACTTATCTCTCTATGGTTTTACTCAAATTTTGAGCATAATAACTTGTTGGATGTGGAATTTAATTCCTCATCCAAGGATTACCCATGTTGCATACTTTTGATGAACTCTGCTACACAAAAAATGAGAAACACATGAAAAATGTGGTTGCAATCACGTTTTTCCATGTATTTCTCATTTTTTGTGTAGCAAAGTCTATCGAAAGTATGCAACTTGGTTACTCCTTAGAAGAAGAATGAAATTTTGCATCCAACGAGTGCTCCCACTTGAAATTTTAGTAAAACAATAGGGAGATAAGTTGAAAATATGTGTTGGAAAAGTAGTTTTTTCTTTTGTTCCTTTAAATTTTAATAATGTAATCTAATCCTATTTTATTATTTCCACTATTATTTATAATATTCCTTAGGAGGACCATTTAAGACCATAAAATTTCTCTAATGTGAGATTGATCCATATTATGTTGGGTTTGGTTCAGACATTCAAGACGATAATGATGAGGTAAATTGAGACCGAGGCATATGACAATGATAATGGCATTGTTGTCTATCATTATGTTGGTGATCATGATAGACGTGATGATGATGATGAGTAATTTTCTAGTAGTAGCTAGTGACATTAATCATATATACTTCACCATGGATCATTGTTGATAAATCATTATGATGCCCATTTTATGTTTACTATCATATGTATCATTTTCACCTACAATATCATATTGAGTTGTATAATTTTGACATGTATAATTTTGACTTATATCATTTGGACATGTATTATTTGAGCCTATATTATGTGTAGCTAGTCACAGACCAACAATTTTTTTTATTAATAATACAAAAATACATGTTATAGTTATAAAAAGAATTATCTTGTTATTTTATTATAATTTTGTGGTGTGGTTTGTAACTATAAGAAACCTGAAATAGCTATGTTCTGGAAATCTCTATGATGTGAATTAAGGCCTGCATTATGTGTAGTTTGTTAGGGTCCCACCATAACCCCCTTATTTATGTAGTGGGATCACATCATAATAAAGAGTCAATAAAGCCCATATTAATAATTGTAAGTGGTTAACCCGCTATTAGTGACGGGACCACAGTTAGTTGCAAATGGACCATGGTATTAGATAGATGGTATTAATAAAACCCATGGTATTGATCCATGGTTTTGCATGTATGAGTCATATATAAAGGATAGAGACTCCCTGCGAGGAGCATCATGTCTTATTTTTGAATCGAGCTCTGCTCTATTAGAGGTTGCCCCCTCGAAGAGGCCAGTGAACATTGCTTTCTGAATAATAAAATATTTGCTATTGACTCTCACTATTTTATGTTCTGGGTATCTTTCTTCGCATATTCTGTATTTGGCTATCTTTTGCAGGTTAAGAGCATAACAAGTGGTATCAGAGAACTTTCCAGGGCCGGTGGGATCTCCATTTCTTAGCAAAAAAAAAAAATTTGGCTAGAGACGTGTTCCGACATCTTTAAACCACGGGATCTGTCGTTGAGCACATAAACCTACGGATTTGGGGAGGCATGCACGCAGGAAATACAAGAGGTGGTCACGCTTGTTGGACTCTCTTGTAACCCCTCTGGGTACCCCTTCGAGTAGTAGCGCATTAAACAGAACCGCGTACGGATTTTCTTCCACGTACCTTCTGGGTATATCAGAAGCCCCCTAGCTTCTCTGCAACCTAGCCATAGATAAACTGTCGGTCGTCTTGCTGCTACAGTACACTGAGAACAACACTCGGAGAGATTACTCGCCCGTACGATAGGGTAGTCGGGTTGTATGGCTAAGGGTACAGTTGATCCTCCTTAGTTAGAGCCCTGAAACATTGGGCCGAGTACTACTGTCAGGCCCTTATGTATATTGCGATCTATAGCACCTGACACTCCTCGAGACCATAGTTCCCTTTTCTATCTTGGGATCACGCATCATCTCTGCTAGATCCGCTCGCGCAAAGGGGTGCAGCAATAGCAGACATCAGTCTAATCTCTTAGATCCATCAGATCCGCAACAACAATCTGCTCCGCCGCTCAGAGCTATCCGATCCGCCATTCAGATCTCTCAGATCCACTTGATCTGAGTAGTTGTGTGGGGTTCCTATAACGAAGCATGATTTTCGCAGGACTTTTGACAGCATTGACATTTTGAGGATTCGGCGCTTATTGGTGGTCTAGCCCATCAGAATCAGGATGACGAGCTGAGCAAGGTGGTACCATTCAATTCTTAGTGGAAAAAAAAAAAAATTGGCGGTCCCAAATTTCAAGAGCATTAGATCAGTGCATGGTAAAAACTAGAGCTCAAGCTATGGCCAATGAGACGATGGACAAACTTGAACAAACCTTGCACTCCCTCCAAACTCAGCTTGACAGACTAACAATATTAATCCCGAGCGTAATCTCGAAGGGAAAGGAGGAAGCCCATGAGGAGGCGTATATTGGCAATGGACACAGTGAGGGTGAGTCTAGCCATTCTCCTCACCTCTGGGGCCCCCAACAACAATCACGTCCGAGACCTCCCAAGTTGGATATGCATAAATTTGATGGTTCTCACCCGGCGGCATGGATAGCACAAATGGAGCAGTATTTCAATCTGAATAACATCTTAGATAATGAGACTCAGCTTATGCTGGGGAGCATGTACTTGGACAATGAAAGGTGGCAATGGTGGGAATGGCATCAATGTTGCACTGCACCTTTTTTGACTTGGGCCACCTTCAAAAAAGCTCTTACAGACCGCTTTGACTAGGAATCTTCTTTTTTGGGTCGTCTTACTAAGCTCCGACAGACTGGCACAATGGATGAATATATTACAGCCTTTGAAGCCTTAGCCTTCTGCACTAGGGGTCTCTCAGATGTGTTCTACACGGAATGTTTTATCAACGGTCTTAAAGAAGCCATAAAAGCCCACGTCCAACTGCACGACCCTCCCACATGGATGGAGGCTTGCAAGGTAGCTCGTAACGTGGAACGTGCATTAGCAGCCCAGTCCACTCGCCCAAATTTCACCGCCAAGGGTCGCCCCACACAAGCTCACAGCACGACTCAAACACTTAAGGTTCAAAAGGTGTCACCTGCAGAAATGGCCGAAAGAAGAAAGCAGGGATTATGTTACTACTGTGATGAAAAATAATCCCCAGGTCACAAATGCAAGGAGCCCAAATTTTTTCAAATTGATTCCATGGATTACAACTCATCGGAGGAAGATCCACCACTTGAGGAACCTAAGGCGGTAGAAGAAGACAACCAAAAGGACAATGTCCCTGACGAACCAGTTATTTCACTGCATGCTTTGGCAGGGATTTATTCACCTCAAACTCTCAAAATTAGAGGTTTTATTAAACATCGCCCAGTAGTAGTCTTGATTGATAGTGGAAGTACACATAATTTCATCCATCAAAAATTTGCTGAAGCAGTGCATTGTTTTGTACGAGTAGTTTCTAACTTCCAAGTCCAAATTGCGGATGGGGGCACAATGAAATGTGAAGGCCGCTGTGAAAATGTCAAACTTAAAATGGGGGATTAGCAGTTGAAGACCCACATGTTTGCAATACACATGGGTGGGTGCAACATTGTCCTCGGGGCTGAATGGCTTCTCACTCTTGGGCCAATCACAATGGATTTCTAGGAGTTATATATGAGTTTTAAGCAGAACAACTCCACACATATCCTCCGTGGACTCCAGGTGGGAGCCCCCTCTATCATCAGCTCGCATAGGATGGAAAAATTACTAAAAAAGGGCCATCATGGAGTTATAGCTCAATTTAATGCCATCTAGGCAGTCAAAACCAATTCTTTGTCAATTCATCCTGAGATGCAACAGATTTTAAATAACCATCTGCCAGTCTTTGACAAGCCTCATGCACTTCCACCCTCGAGATGGAACATGATCATAGCATCACCTTGGTTCCTGAGGCCCAACCCCCAAATCTGCACCCATACAGATATCTGTTCACCCAAAAGAATGAAATAGAAAAAATAATCAAGGAACTTTTGGAAGCGGGTGTCACACGTCCTAGCATTAGTCCTTATTCATCACCGGTGGTCATGGTACTCAAGAAATATGGGGAATGGCGGATGTGTCCAGACTTCAGGGCCCTCAATAAGTTGACAGTCAAAGATAAATTTACCATCCCGGTGGTTGATGATTTGCTGGATGAACTCAATGGGGCTCAATTCTTCACTAAGCTGGATCTTCGCTCAGGCTACCACCAAATTCGCATGAAGGAAGTCGACATTCCAAATACTGCTTTTCGAACTCATGAAGGCCATTATGAGTTCTTGGTCATGCCATTCAGTCTTTGTAATGCCCCGTCTACTTTTCAGAGCCTTATGAACCATCTTCTCAAACCATATCTCAGAAAATTCGTTCTTGTCTTCTTCGATGACATCCTCATCTATAGTTGCACTTGGGCCGCACATCTTCAGCATGTAATCTACTCTTGCAACTGCTTCGCAAGCATAAATTATTTGTTAAGATGTCCAAGTGTTTGTTTGGCATGGAAGAAGTTGAGTATTTGGGCCACATTTTGGGGCGTGCAGGTGTCAAGGTGGACCCCAAAAAGATCCAGGAAATGCAGGATTGGCCTCAACCTAAGACCTTGAAGATCCTGAGAGGATTTTTGGGTCACACAGGCTATTATTGCAAATTCGTCCACAATTATGGTCACATAGCGAAGCCCCTCATGCACCTCCTGAAGAAAAATTCATTCTTCTGGAATGAGGATGCACAGCAGGCATTTACATCTCTCAAAAATGCCATGTGTTCCAGTCCAGTCTTAGCACTACCGGATTTCACCAAATCTTTTTTCATTGAATGTGATGCTTCGGGTACAGGTATTGGGGCAGTCTTAATGCAGGAAGGTCGACCTTTAGCCTTCACAACCAAACAACTAAGTGGAAAGAATCTGGGTCAATCTACCTATGAGAAGGAAATGATGGCCATCTTACATGCAGTAGAGACCTGGCAACCTTACTTACTGGGGCGACGTTTCCAAATCCGCACAGACCATCACAATCTTAAATATTTTTTGGAGCAACGCCTATCCTCCCCACAACAAAATAAATGGCTCACCAAAATGCTGGGATATGATTATGAGATTGTTTACAAAAAAGGGCAAGAAAATAGTGTAGCAAATTCATTATCTCGCCAATTTGAGGAAGAAAGTACCCTGCTAGCAATTTCCCTTCCCATTCCAGGATGGATTGAAGAGGCTTGCAAGGAATGGTTTTCACATCTCGGGCTCCCCCAACTCATTTATCAATTGCAGGCGGATCCAAATGCCACCAAGGGCTACTCGTGGCAGAATGAGATTCTTCGCTACAAGAACAGAGTCGTAATATCACCAGCATCCAGCCTCAAAGTCGCATTTTGGCAGAATTTCACTCATCCCCCCTTGTAGGACATTCAGGCTTTCAAAAGACGTATGCTTGCACCAGAAGATCATTTTTTTGGATAGGAATGAAAAAGGACATCCTCACTTTTGTAGCAGAATGTGATGTCTGTCAATGCCACAAAGGGGAGACCGTCAAAGCACGAGGCACATTACAACCATTGACCATCCCGACATCAATATGGACGGAGGTTTCTATGGATTTCATTACAGGTCTTCCAAAGTCCAGAAACAAGTCAGCCATCATGGTGGTTGTGGACAGACTTTCGAAGTATGCTCATTTCTGTGCCCTACCCCACCAGTTTACACCGACTTTGGTCGCTCAATCTTTCATGGATCAGATATTCAAATTGCATGGCATGCCCACTTCTATTGTGTCCGACCATGACCCGATCTTCACCAGTAATTTTTGGCAGGAACTCTTTAGGCTACAAGGCACCCAACTAAAACTCAGCACTTCCTATCATCCACATACAGATGGTCAAACTAAAGCCGTCAACAAATGTCTGGAAACCTACCTTAGGTGTTTCACTTCAGAAAAGCAACATCTTTGGGTACAGTGGTTACCTCTGGCTAAATGGTGGTATAACACAAACTATCATGCCACCACCAAAATGACTCCCTATGAAGCAGTATATGGTCAACTCCCTCCTTCCCCTACTTCTTATATCAAGGGGATGCTCAAAGGTACAAGCAGTGGATCAACTCCTACAAAATCGTTCAACCATGCTCACCCATCTTAGAGAGAATCTTCATCAAGCTCAAACTGCATGAAGCAACGGTAGACCAACATCGCTCAGAGCGGCCAATTTCAAGAAGGGGATCAGGTATTTTTGAGGCTACAACCATATAAGCAAACATCACTCAAAGACAAGGGTTTTCAGAAACTATCTCCAAAATTCTACGGACCATATCAAGTACTTCAGCGCATTGGAGAAGTAGCATACAAGCTGGCTTTGCCGCCTACTGCAAAAATCCATCCAGTTTTCCATGTCTCATGCCTCAAGAAAGTGATTGGGAACAATTGTAGAATTCAAACCAGTCTACATGAATTGGACGAGGAAGGGTCAATCTGGCTCCAACCTGAACAGGTCCTGGACACACGAGAACGGCCCCTGCGAGGCCGAGTGATTAGGGAAGTCCTCGTCAAGTGGAAAGACAACTCTCCAGAAGATGCAACTTGGGAACCAGCCACTATTCTTCAGCAGTTTCCGCAGCTTCAGCCTTGAGGACAAGGCTATTCTTAAGGGGGAGGGCATGTTAGGGTCCCACCCTAAACCCCCTTATTTATGTAGTGGGATCACATCATAATAAAGAGTCAATAAAGCCCATATTAATAATTGTAAGTGGTTAACCCGCTATTAATGACGGGACCAGAGTTAGCTGCAAATGGGCCATGGTATTAGATAGATGGTATTACATGTATGAGTCATATATAAAGGATAGAGACTCCCTGCGAGGAGCATCGTGTCTTATTTTTGAATCGAGCTCTGCTCTATTGGAGGTTTCCCCCTCGAAGAGGCCAGTGAACATTGCTTTCTGAATAATAAAATATTAGCTATTGACTCTCACTATTCTATGTTCTAGGTATCTTTCTTCGCATATTCTGTATTTGGGTATATTTTTGCAGGTTAAGAGCATAACATAGTTGGTCACAACTAGGTCAATTTCCCAGGGGACAAGCTAGTAGAAAAGTCTGTTACTCTTTGTAATACTCTATTCCAGTAATTCAATGATGAACCTCAAACAAAAAAATTGATGTTGTATATTTTATTTTGATGGAGATTTAATAAATATAATGATGTTGTTAGTTTGTATAAATGTTTATTTTCCTAAAAAAATATATTCATAAATGGTATGCTATAAAATATTTCAAATTCAATATGACTTACTCTATAATCATATAATTTATTTAAGAGGCATGATACACTTAAACAATTTAAGTGAAATAACAAAATATTAAATTAAAATGGAATTTATAAAGGAAGAAACATGAGTTTTTAAAAAGGAAGCAGAATGTGGCACTAAATGAAGTAAAATTAGACATTAAATTTGAAGCCATACTTGGGGCTATTACTACTTTAAAGAGAAAGCTAAATTGGTTGCTTAATAGGAATAAAAATTGGAGGCCAATTAAGAAGAAAATCCCCACTGAAAGGAACCAAACCTTGGACCTAAAAAAGAATCAAACCTAGATGCTAAATAGGAAGCAAACCTTGCAACCAAAAGGAAGCAAACCATGAGGCTAACAAGGAAGCAGAAAAGGAAGAAACAATGGAAGCCAAAATAGAAGCACACCAAAAGAAATATTGGAAGCAAAACTTGGCATTACCTAAGAAGCAAAAAAAGAATCAATTTAGGTAGAAAACAAAGAAGTAATAATGTAAGTAATAATAGCAGTCAAACTTGGCATTACCTGAGAAGAAGAAAAAAAGAAATTTAGTAGCAAACAAAGAAGTAATAATTGCAACAATATTAGAAGCCAAACTCGGCATTCCCTAAGAAGCAACTAAGAATTCATATAGGTAGAAAACAAAGAAGTAATAACGGAATCGATATTAGAAACAACAAAAGACACTATAATGGAAGCCATATTAGAAGCTAAAGAAGATGCCACAATGGAAGAAAACCTAGATGCAACTAGTGATGCCATATTAGAAGGAAAATTCAATTAAACAAATGACATTATAATGGAAGCATAACTTGGGGTAAATTAGGGAGACGAAAAAGAGACTATTTTAATGCCATTCTAGAAGCAAAACAGAAAGCACAATTGGGATCAAAGCTAGAAGTACAAATGGATGCAACAATGGAAGAAAAATGGAAGAAATAGTTCTTGGTGCTAAACCTAGTGGTATTTTCAGCACTAAACCCAGTGTTATTTCTAGTGCCCAAATCACATATATAACCATAAATATAGAGATGCAACATAAATAACATTTCATTTCATTAATATCAAATATTGAAAAATGCTTACAAATAGAATGGAAATAAACTAGCTCGGGTGATGGTAGCTTACCTTTGAGGAGATATATGATGGCTACATGCCTATGAACTATGTTACAATGAGGCTCAAAGGCCTATTTATTATTGAGAAACAATGTAAAACCCTAAACATCGAAAAACCTAACCCTAGGAGATGAAGCGCCAAAATTGTAATCCTCGTTTTGATAAATTGGTACATCAACTTCCCGAGGTCGTAGCTTTGGCATACGATCTCCATTTGGCTATCCTAATACCTCATTTCGAAGTTCTTGAAGAGAAGGCTCAAAACAAACAATTGAATTAGATTGGGACTTTTTTAGTCTTTCTGTTTTCCCTAAAAACATCGTTTAGGGCCTCAAAATGGCTACTAAATTTCAAGACCCGAAAACTGCCAAAAATAGTAAACTATGCTACAATAAGGAAATTGAAAAACTGAGAGAGACAACATTGGTAGTCCAAGTGGAATAGGCGGGTGGCCATCATCCACCTAGATCAGTCCTTCCCCCCCTTAGGAAGCAATGGTCCCCATTGCATTGAGTGCCTCCATGAGATGGGGAAACTTCTGTTGGACCTAGTCCCAAGTGAGACACTTTCCTTGGTGCAAGATTTGGCCAACTTTGACAACCCGATATAGTTGGATCTTTTGTTGGAGAGTGTTCTTCATATGTGTGTCCATGATCTGACTAGTTGTGGTATGTTCCATGTAGTCTGCCTTTATCTCTGTTGGTGTGAGTTGTTCTGCAATGTCGGATGTGTCCAGCTATGATGGAACGTATGGCCGAATGCGGTCTACATTGAACATTGGGTGCATACCAAGGAATGATGGAATGTTGAGATCGAAGGCATTATCCCCTACAACCTTGGTGATGGTGTATGGGCTATATCAAAGTGGGCAAAGATTATGGTTGATCCAACGATGTGCTCCTGCCACAAATATAGCCAAACTTTGTCGCCCACCTGGAACTTGTGCAACACCCAATGACGATCATGGCACTGCTTGTACTTATCATTGGCTCTGTCCAATATATCATGTACCTACTAGCGGATGTGTCAAATGTGCTCAATGAAGTTGTTAGCCCTGTCAACTTCAACATGGACATGAGTTGAATATTTCTAAGTAGCTGCAAATGGTATGGCCACATCAATGAGACATAATGGCTAAAATCCCAGCCCTACCGGAAAGGGGCTATGGCCCGTTGAGTTGCGGCGAGCTCTGTTGTCGTTGTACTGGACATAGGGGAGGCTTTCATCTCATGTGTGTGGATGCTTCAAGTTGTACATGCACAAAATGTTCACAATCATCATGTTGATGACTTTTGTTTGGCCATCAGTTTAGGGATGGAAAGTCATGGACTTAGTGAGCTTAGTATCTAGCATCGACCAAAGACTTGACCAAAATGCACTAAGGGATGTTTTTTCCTGATCTGAGACAATGGATTGGGGGATCCTAAAGTGTACCCACACTCGCTTAAAGAATAGTTTAGCATTGGCCTCTGTTGTGATACTCTTCTTGCAGGCCACCATAATGGTCATCTTAGAGAATATGTTGATGACCATGAAAACGTAGTCATTGTCGTGCTTAGTAGAAGGAAGGCCTGACATGTAATCCATGGAGATGGATTCCCAAGGTTGACTAGGAGTAGGCAGAGGAGTATATAGGCCTTTCTTCTTGATGGTGGGTTTGGCAATGGCATAGACAGTGCAGGGTTTAATGTACCTCCCAACATCTTGATGAAGGTTCAGCCAATAAAAATACTTCTGCAGTACTGCCACTGTTTTCTCTGCTCTAAAATGTTCGGCAACTCGACTGTAGTGCGTCTCCCAAATCATCTTGGCACACTTACTTGAAGGAACAGAGATGTGTCCCAGGTGGCATAACAGTGCATCCTAGAGGTGAAAATTTGGAACTTGCTTACCTTCCAAGAGTTCTTGGTATGTGTTGTCGAATTCTTGATCACTCTCAAAAATATGCGGCCACCCCAAAGTCTCGTGCCCATAGGATTCTAGCATAGTGATCAATGCCATGATTGGTAGCCGGTTAAGTCAGTCTACAACATTATTGATGCTTCCCTTCTTCTACTTAACGTTCAAATGGAATTGCAGGTATGTGGACCATTTTTTATTGCAGTCGTTAGGAAACTTCCCTTGTGTCTGTATGAACTGTAGGGGTCGGTGGTCTATGTGGATGACCGTTTACTTCCCCATAATGTAATGCTTCTATTGATGATAATCCCATACAATGGAATACATTTCTTTGTCATAGGTGGGATACTTTCAAACTGTGTCTGGAAGTGTCTCATTGTGGTAAGCCATTGGATGTCCCTATTGAGTAATAATTGCATCAATAGCATAGTCGGAGGCATCTGTCTAAATCTCAAATGGTTGTTGCAGTTTTGGTAATGTGAGAACTAGTGCAGAGAAGAGGTGTTGGTTCAACTTGGAAAACACCTTTTGTTTGGTTTCGTACCAAAATAATTTCGCTTTCACTCCACCCTTGGTTACTTAACTTAAATGCCAAGTTATATGAGAGAACCACAACATGAACCTGCAATAGAATTTAGCAAGGCTCATAAAGATGCAAAGCTCTCTTAGAGTGGTTGGGCCTAGCCAATCCCGAATGACTTGTATCTTGGTTGGGTTCACATGCACACTCTACTCATTAATTATGTACCCCAAATATTGAACCTGAGTCATGACAAAAGTACATTTATCCAGATTGGCACACAACTTGTGTTGTCACAGGGTTTGGAGGACCTGTCAAATATGGTGGAGGTGCTCTTCCCAAGTCTAGCTGAAAATCAAGATTTCATGTAAATACACCACCACAAATTCATTGGTGAAGGGTTACAAGATGTCATTTATCAATCTCATGAAGGTTATGGGGGCATTTGTCAACTCGAAAGGCATGACCAACCATTCAAAAAGGCCCTCCATGGATTTGAAGGTAGTCTTCCACACATTAGAGGGTTCGATATGCACCTGGTGATAACTGGACTTCAATTCAATCTTGCTAAAATATTTGGCCCCCTTGAGCTGATCTAGAAGGTTTTCAATTAGTGGCATTAGGTACCTATTCTGGATAGTGATCTTGTTCAGCGCCTGATAGTCAATACAGAGTCTCCAGGTCCCATCCTTCTTTTGTACCAATAAAATCGGGCTCCCACAAGGTGATGAGCTTGGCCTGATGTGCCCTTTCTAAAAAAGCTCCTAAATCTACCTCTTGATCTCATATTTATCCAGAACAAAGCGTTGATAGATCAGTCCATTGGGTAGCGGCACACACAGGGTCATATGGATGGAGTGCTTGACTTGACAGTGCAAAGGTACCCCCGTAAGTGAGGCGAAAATGTTCGTGTAGTCCTCCGCGACCATATCCATTTGTTGTTGTTGTGCAGAGGAGCCATGTTTGGAAGTCGTGTCCACAATATTCTTCTTTCCCTAAGGGCAGAAAACAAATTTCCTGGTCTATGAAATTATCTTACTACATTGCTTTACAGAGATCAAAGAGATGATAGTAGGCGAGGCTACCTCTGGTATCATGTACAACTTATTACCTAAAGTAATAATCATAGAGTGAGGCCTAGACTCATATACAACATGTCGCTTCCACAAGTATGGTTATCCTAATATTACATCAAAAACTTGAAGAGGAGAAACATCACATAGTACCTCATCCATGAAGGGATTGATGTTATAGGGAATGAAACATTGTTGGCTGACGCAGAGATCTAGTCCTTGGTGAAGCCACCTGATGGTGCACGATTGTGGATGTATTGTAGTCAGTAGACCCAACTGCATCATGACCTATGCTCAAATGAGGTTCTTTTGGCTCCCGTTGTCGATAATGCATTGTAGCGGAGAACGCTTCACCCACATCTGTGAGTGGAAGAGGCATTCCCCTTCCTTTAGATATTCAGACTTGTTCTTCTCGATCTTGGTAGTGGCCATGGTGGCATTGGGCTCTACATCAATGATCACATTCCCTTTGTCATTCCCCTTGTCGGGTTCTCACTCAGAGTCAAAAGATGCGTCTGATTCGGAAGCCCTCATCTCAACCACCAATGACTACTTGGCCTGAAATTCACTTGTGTTGTGAGTGGAGCTCTTATGTAACTCACACCATTTTATGTGTCCTTCTTTGTCTTCGAGGTGTTTTTCTTTTCATGCGGCTTTAGCAGGCTGTCCTGGGTCGCCCCGCCTTAGCTTTGTCCATTTCTATGTGGTTCAGGGGTTCCTTTCCCTTGCTTCGAATTCACAGATCCAAAGTCTCACTTCTTTTGTTTAAACTTCTGCTCAATCTCAACAACGTATCGGTGTGTCATGCCAAGTGAGGAGATGTCTAGGAACTTCATCTCATCTTGTGTAGACATTTTTGGTACTTGAGTACAAAATGTTGCTCAAAATCCTTGATACCCAACTTCGTGCGAAGGGTATGAAAAACATTGGTAAACTCTGGCACGTCTTGGTCCCTTCCCTGTCATAGCGTGGTCCATTTTATGTATTTATCCTCATAGCTCTTGATAGGGTAGTACTGCTCCTTGATGGCATCCTAGAATGAATTCCAAGTGGGTGCCACTGAAAATAGTGAGGGTGTACTTATGTCCTTCTTCTCATAGTAGGTTTCCCACCAGTCCTTGATGTGGGGGGCGGCTTTGAGAGGTGCAAAAGTTGATCAGGGGCTCATGTCCCAAGTGTCGTAAAATGCTCAAAAATGAAAGTGCTCAGAACTAGTTCAAACTTGAACGAGTGGAAAGAGCTTGTCCTCCCGATTCCGGCGCCACAAATGGTTAAAAAAACGGTCTCTGTATGCAGAAGTTATGCCAAAAACAAAATCACCCAATGACTCTTAATTTTTGAATTTTTTCAAAAAAAAATTAAAAAAGAATATTCCATAGAATATTCCTTGGAATATTCTAGGATATATTCCTTGGAATATTCCAGGGAGTATTCCTTTTGGGTAGCGAATGGCAGGATGCCACGTGGCAAGTCCAGAGGTTGCCACGTGGCCCAAGGTGACATCAGCAGGTTCAGATGGCGTATATCAAAACTTTTGGTGGCGATGAGGTTCGATCCCATGACCTCCAGTGTAACACTTCCACGCCTTACCGTTAGGCCAAACAGGTGGTTCGTGTTTGTATGGCAGATCATATGATATAAGAGTTTTGTATTATGCTTGGGTGGGGTTCGAAGGGGGCCAACCCCCTCATATATGTGACCACTGCCCAGAAAACCGGTGGCTCCTCCCAACTGCCAACGCATATAACCCAACCAATTATAACATAACGTGTTCACATATGCTATAAAGCCGGGGCTAAGACATAGTTAAACGGCTTTTGACTAATCGTTTTGTGCACGAAATCCAAGAAAAACGACGAGTTATATAAATGCGATCACATGCATATTAAAGACCGACAGTTAAATCCGGCGGTCAAGTCAGGATTTGGTGGAGGTGGTGAATTTGGCGGACCCGCCATATTTGGCGGGCCTAACTGGCTCCAACTAAAGTTATCTAGAGTTTTTGTAGGGGCAACTGGCAGTTGGGAGTAAATGGCCATAACTTTGGCTAGGAAAGTTCATTTTGGACGAATTTGTTTTTGATTTTGGGTCTCTTCAACCTTCTGAAACCATTGGCATGGGTTTTATAGCCATCTGAGGTCATTTGCAGAGGTTTTGGTGCCGTGGAAGTTCTAGGAGCCACCAGGGCCTAGTATTGTGAGAACTGTATAGGGTTGCAGGTACCCATTGGAGGTGAACCAGTAGTCAATCCTGAAGTATTCAAGTCTTCTGAATCCGTTTTTACAGTCTATTCCACCTGTAGAGGCTTCTATTCAGTTATATATTCATTTTGAGCATTTAATTAAAACGAGGACAGGCCCATTTGGGAGCCTTGGACCCAGCAGACGTAGCCCAGGAGGGGTGAAATTCTTTATCAACTTCTTTTTCATCTGTGGTTGATTTATTTTGCAGAAAAAATTCATTTTAGTGTGTTAAACAGTAAAAGGAAATAATTCTGCTATACTTAAATGGGTCATGAACAGCTGAAAATTTCATTTGATTTTTTACTACAAGACATAGAAATCTTTTAAACATGTATATTCCTGAATTGAATACCTTGCAAACCATTTACAAGTAGTTTCAAATTCAGATCAAGTTGGTATCAAAGCTATGTTGTTGTTTCTTTGTATCAAAAGCAGTCAAATAAGCTATAGACAGAGCCTGAAACAAGCGAGGAAGCCTTCGAAATGCTCTTGTTATACAATTTCAAAGTAGATAAACGCTCTTTCAGTCAATCTCTGGTGTAGTTGTCTTTTGATTGTTTTTGTGCAAAGATCTTCTAACTGTCTTGCAAGTATTGATGCTTACCAGGTTGAAACTTAAAAGAGGGGAAGGACAATTGACTAGAGAACGAGAGAATCCTTAGTCAAGGAAGGCCAGAGAGCCATCACCTCCACCTTCAATTTCACCCTCAAGAGTCTCAGTAGAAGCTTCCAGAATGTCTGAACAGGAAGGAGAAATTCCTGCAGACATGGATCCAAAATAAGAAGAAAGAGTCTTCAGAAAGGCTTTCTTGGACCTCACTGAAATGGTGAGGATATTGTACCAAGAAAGAAATGAGAAATTGGCTGGAGAAGGGTCCAAACATCCACATGAAGGAGAGGGCTCTTCAGGAGGTAAGAAGGATGATGATCATTCCAAGAAAGGACACGGAGGTAATGGTGATCCACCACCCCCATCGTCACCTCCTTCCTCTTCATCCTCATCTTCTTCTTCTGTGCATAAGCATAGATCCTCTGGAAAAAGTCACTTTTTGAAGTTTGATGTAAAATTCAAATTACCTATGTTTAATGGTGAAGTGAATGTAGAAAAGCTTGACAATTGGATTAGGCAATTGGAAGTTTACTTGAGGATCCAGAATATGCATGATTATGCCACAAAGATTCAGTTGGCTTCTTTGAGAATGGATGGAGCAGCATTGGTCTAGTGGGAGGCCAAGACCAAAGAGGAGATCAAGAAATTTGGTAAGGTTACCTTAACATGGACTGAATTTCTGTTAGCCATTAAAAAACAATTTTATCCTCTTGCTCACATGCAGAAAGCCATTATGAACTGGAAAAATTTCAGACAACTTAAGGGTCAGAGTGTCAGGGACTACACCCAAGAATTCAGGAGAAAAGCTCTCTTGTTAGGGGTAGATTTACAGACCCAGGAAACCTTGCTGAAATATATTGGTGGCTTGCATAGCTACCTTAAACACACCATCTTGATGTTTAACCCTACTAGCCTGGATGAGGTTTGTGTCCAAGCTACCCATTTAGAGGCAAGGGGAAAAAAACATTTGAAGAGGGTAGAAACAAGCCCGCCAAGGGGAAAAACAAAGAGAAAACCTCCAAGGGAAAGGGAAAAAAGAATGCATCTGTCAAATAGGAGAGTGAGAAAGTGATCTGTAAACATTGTTCTAAACCAGGCCATGAGAGAAAAACTGTTGGAAATTACATCTTGAAAAAAGACCTCAATTTAACAAATCCAAAGGGAAATAGAAAATTGCTGCTACTACATCTACACCACAAGATTTATGGGATGATTCAGGTGATGAAACCAAAATTTCAGCCATGGGTTTGAAAAACTTGAAGGGAAAAGAAATGGAAATTCAAGCCAGCACTAGTACCTCAAACTGTCATGTACAAGCTCCTAATGAGGAAGAAAGAATTGAACTGTTTCATGTGAGGGTGATTTCAAAACATACTAATATTGACACACTTTTTGATAGTGGGTCACAAGCAAACCTTATATCAAAAGACTTGGTCAAGCAGCTTAAACTTGAGACCGTTCCACATCCGAAGCCATATCCACTTGAATGGATTTGCAAGGATGCAACTTTACAAGTTTCAAGAAAGTGCACATTGCGCTTTGCAATTACTGCACATTTTATTGATACAGTTGAACTTGATGTGGTACCTTTTGATATAGCAGGAATTGTTTTGGGAAGTCCTTACTTGTTTGACAGGAAAGCTATCTTCCATCGTCATGAAAACAAATATCATCTTTTCAAATATGGCAAGGAGTTCATTGTTAGAGCTCATCGCAAGAACACAAATATAGCGATGGTGAATGCAGGATAGGTAAAAACGCTAGTCAATTCAAGTAAGAATTTTTTTCTTCTTATGATTAAGCCCAAGGTTGATGTGAATCATGAGTCATTTGGCAATTGTGATCCAAAACTTAAATCAGATCTATATGATGTAGTTGATGTATATCATGAGATATTTCAGGAGCCAACAGGTTTGCCTCCTAAGAGGGAGATTCAGCATGAAATCCATTTGCATCCAAATTGTCCTCTTCCAAACATAGGCATGTACCGCATGTCTATTATGGAGAATGTTGAAATAAAGAAGCAAATCAAGGACATGTTGGACAAGGGTTTCATAAGGCCAATTACTTCGCCATGTGGGTCACCGATTGTACTAATTCCAAAGAAAGATGACACTTGGCGTATGTGTGTTGATTTCAGGGCCTTGAACAAAATAACGGTAAAGAATCGTTACCTACTCCCAAGGATAGATGATTTGCTAGACTAGCTGAAAGATGCTCGATATTTCACTAAGTTAGACTTGCGCAGTGGATATCATCAAGTAAGAATTGAAGAAAGTGACATTTGGAAGACAGCGTTTAAAACCAAACAAGGACTCTTTGAACGGCTTGTGATGTCGTTTGGTTTGTGCAATGCACTTGCAACTTTCATGCGGGTAATGGATGATGTCTTGCGTCCTTTTCTTGATGATTTCGTTATTGTCTACTTAGATGACATCTTAATTTTCAGCAAGTCTAGAGAAGATCATGTCATGCATGTTAGGAAAGTACTTGATGTTTTGAAGAATAATCAGTTATTTCTTAAAATGTCAAAGTGTGAATTTGGAAAGACTTCTTTGGTTTATTTGGGACACATAGTAGGAGGAGGTGCTTTGAGGATTGATCCTGCTAAGATTGAGGCTATTGTGAAGTGGCCTACTCCCAAATCCATTACAGAGGTAAGAAGTTTTTTGGGTGTAGCTCAATATTGGAGGAAGTTCATCTCTAACTTCTCTTCTATAGCAGCTCCTATGCATGCAGTGACAAGTGTGAAGCATGCTTTCCAATGGGGATGCAAGTAGCAAAAAGCTTTCGAATCTTTGAAAGAGAAGATTAGTTTAGCTCTGGTCCTTGCATTACCGGATTTGAGACAACCATTTGAGATACAAATCGATGCTAGTGATTATGCCATGGGTGCAGTTCTTCTACAGCATGGTAAGCCTATTGCTTTTCAATCTGAAACTTTTAATGGTGCTGTTGTAAATTATCCTACCTATGGTAAGGAGTTGTATGCATTGGTACAAAGTGTCAAAAAGTGGAAACACTATTTGATGGGCAAAGAAACTGTTATACATACCGACCATCAGCCCTTACAGTACTTGCAATCACAAAGCAAGTTACAACAGTCACGACACTTCAGATGGATGGGCTTCTTGCAACAGTTCCATTTGGTAATAAGGTACAAGAAAGGTGCTCTGAATAAAGTTGTTGATATTCTTTCCAGGCCTATTATTGGTGTTGTTAATTTACTTAAGAATGATTCCATTGTACATGATAGTTACATAGAACAGTATGCATCTGATGATGACTTTAAAGATGTATATGCTAACTTGAGTAAAGGGAATCATGTAGAGGAAATTGACTATCACATGCATAACAATTTACTGTTTCATTTGGGAAAGTTTTGTATACCACAGGGGAGAGAATAAATGTCATAAGAGAAGCTCATTCTTCTCTTATTGCTGGCCATTTTGGTGTAAACAAAACAGTTGCACATCTACAGAGGTATTGTTATTGGCCTCGCATGGTAGATTATGTTTCAAGGTTCATAAGAGGTTGTTCATTATGTGCTACAAGCAAGCCTAGTAATAGGAAGCCTGGCTTGTATACTCCTTTTCCGGTACCTTCTAGACCATGGGAGAGAATCTCTATGGATTTTGTAGGAGGTTTGCCAAAATCTAGAAAGTTGCATGATTATTTATATGTAGTAGTTGATCGTTTCAGCAAAATGTGTATACTTATGCCTTGTAAGAAAACTATAACTGTTGAACAAACTGCTGAATTATTTTTTCATCATGTATGGATTCACTTTGGTTTACCTACTTCCATTATTAGTGACAGGGATTCCAGATTTGTGGGGAATTTTTGGTCCAACCTATGGGAGATGATGGACAAAAAGTTGAAGAAAAGTATTGCTTTCAATCCGCAAATAGATGGACAAACCGAAGTTGTGAACAGAACCATTGTGCACCTCTTGAGAGGATATTGCAGCAAGCATCCCAAGATTTTGGATGAACATTTGCACTACATACAGCATGCTTACAACCGTGCCAAGCACTCTTCCACAAACACCTCACCATTTGAAGCTTGTTTTGGTTACTTGCCAAAATCACCTCTTGATTTCATTCTTGAGAAAGATGTTGGCATTGAGGGACATAGTGATATTGACAAAGCTCATTCATTCATTGAAAGAATTTAGCAAATACATCAGCAAATTCAAGAACAACTTGAGAAGAGTCAAGGCAAGTACAAGGAAAGACATGACAAGCATAGAGTTGATCACAAGTTTCAAGAAGGGGATGAGTTATGGTTGTACATTAGTAAGGAAAGGATGCAAGGAGAAGGTAAAAAGCTTAAGCTTATTTGATATGGTCCATTCAAAAATCCTCAAGAAGGTTGGAAATAATGCTTTTCAATTAGATTTTCCTTCCTACATGCAAATGTATTCTGCTGTTAATGTGGAGAACTTACGTTTGTATGAACCTCCTTTGATTGCTGATCATGAAAGTGTTGTTCAGCTGCCATCTATAGACAATTTCTCACCAGAATTCTTAGATGAGCTGAAAGAAGATACAATCCTTGACAGAAGGACACACACTTCAAGGAGGGGCAATGTAGATTACGTTCGGGTTGGTTTCAAAGGCAACAAACCGAACAAGGCAACGTGGATGGAGGTAGACAGAGTGAGGGTGTTGTACCCTCACCTCTTTTACAGGTAGTTGAAGGCTTTTGGGGTCCAAAAGCTTCCCAATGGGGAGGTGTGATCAGGGGCTCATGTCCCAAGTGTCATAAAATGCTCAAAAATGAAAGTTCTCAGAACTATTTCAAACTTGAATGAATGGAAATAGCTTGTCCTCCTGATTCCGACGCCGCAAATGGTTCGAAAAATGGTCTACGTATGCAGAAGTTATGCCAAAAACAAAATTGCCCAATGACTCTTAATTTTTGAATTTTTTTCAAAAAAACAATTAAAAAAAAAAAAGATTATTACATAGAATATTCCTTGAAATATTCTAGGGAATATTCCAAGGAATATTCTAGGGAATATTCTAAGGAATATTCCTTTTGGGCAGCGAATGGCAGGATGCCACATGGCAAGCCCGAAGGCTGCCACGTGGCCCAAGGTGACATCAACAGGTTCAGATGGCGTATATCAAAATTTTTGGTGGCGATGAGGTTCGATCCCATGACCTCTGGTGTAACACTTCCACGCCTTACTGTTAGGCCAAACAGGTGGTTTGTGTTTGTATGGAGGATCATATGATATAAGAGTTTTGTATTATGCTTGGGTGGGGTTCGAAGGGGGCCAGCCCCTAAGGACCAGCCCCCTCATATATGTGACCACTGCCCAAAAAACTAGGGGCTCCTCCCAACCTCCAGCACATATAACCCAACCGATTATAACATAACGTGTTCACATATGCTATAAAGCCGGGGCTAGCACATAGTTAAACAACTTTTGACTAACCGTTTTGTGCACGAAATCCAATAAAACGGCCAGTTATATAAATGCGATCACATGCGTATTAAAGACCGAATGTTAAATCCGGTAGTCAGGTCAGGATTTGGCGGAGATTTTGGTGGAGGTGGTGAATTTTGCGGACCTGCCATATTTGGCAGGCCTAACTGGCTCCAACTAAAGTTATCTGGAGTTTTTGTAGGGGCAACTGGCAGTTGGGAGTAAATGGCCATAACTTTGGCTAGAAAAGTCCGTTTTGGACGAAT
The DNA here is from genome assembly GCA_000404065.3 of Pinus taeda. Taxonomy (NCBI): domain Eukaryota; kingdom Viridiplantae; phylum Streptophyta; class Pinopsida; order Pinales; family Pinaceae; genus Pinus; species Pinus taeda. The sequence continues at coordinate 146,117 of APFE030498301.1, read as the reverse complement.
TTGTTTTTGATTTTGGGTCTCTTCGACCTTCTGAAGCCATTGGCATAGGTTTTACAGCCATCTGTGGTCATTTGCAGAGGTTTTGGCGCTGTGGAAGTTCTAGGAGCCACTAGGGCCCAGTATTGTGAGAAGTGTATAGGGTTGCAGGTACCCATTGGAGGTGAACCAGTAGTCAATCCTGAAGGATTTAAGTGTTCTGAATCCATTTTTACAGCCTATTCCACCTGTAGAGGCTTTTATTCAGTTGTATATTCATTTTGAGCATTTAATTAAAACGAGGACAAGCCCATTTGGGAGCCTTGGACCCAGCAGACGTAGCCCAGGAGGGTGAACTGCTTTATAAACTTCTTTTGCATCTGTGGTTGATTTATTTTGTAGAAAAATTTCGTTTTAGTGTGTTAAACAGTAAAAGGAAATAATTCTGCTATACTTAAATGGGTCATGAACAACTGAAAATTTTATTTGTTTTTTTACTGCAAGACATGGACATCTTTTAAACATGTATATTCCTAAATTGAATACCTTGCAAGACATTTACAAGTAGTTTCAAATTCAGATCAAAAGTAATATTTTCTCGGCTGGAAAAATCATGACCAAAAAATAGCCTTCTAATAGACTATTTATGTACGACATTCGCATCTATCTAACCTTGAAATATGGAGATGTCAAAGTTAACTTCCACATTAAAGAGCATGGTGCTTCCAGATTGGATATTGGAATAAGATATGTCACCTTTGGGTAGTCGTTGAAGGATCTAGGAAAATTTGTCCATCATTGCGTTCTAACGTCACTTGAGGGCTTCTTTGAGCAAGATTTTGAAAGGATCTCCTACCCCCTCATCTTTCTTCTCTTTCGCCATGGG
>APFE030498301.1:98369-144036 GCA_000404065.3 Pinus taeda | reverse complement strand
ATTCCAAAGAAAGATGGCACTTGGCGTATGTGTGTTGATTTCAGGGCCTTGAACAAGATAACGGTAAAGAATCATTACCCACTCCCAAGGATAGATGATTTGCTAGACCAGCTGAAAGATGCTCGATATTTCACTAAGTTGGACTTGCGCAGTGGATATCATCAAGTAAGAATTGAAGAAAGTGACATTTGGAAGACAACGTTTAAAACCAAACATGGACTCTTTGAATGGCTTGTGATGCCGTTTGGTTTGTGTAATGCACCTGCAACTTTCATGCGGGTAATGGATGATGTCTTGCTTCCTTTTATTGATGATTTTGTTATTGTCTACTTAGATGACATCTTCATTTTCAGCAAGTCTAGAGAAGATCATGTCATGCATGTTAGGAAAGTACTTGATGTTTTGAAGAAGAATCAGTTATTTCTTAAAATGTCAAAGTGTGAATTTGGAAATACTTCTTTAGTTTATTTGGGACACATAGTAGGAGGAGGTGCTTTGAGAATTGATCCTGCTAAGATTTAGGCTATTGTGAAGTGGCCTACTCCCAAATCTATTATAGAGGTGAGAATTGTTTTGGGTGCAACTCAATATTGGAGGAAGTTCATCTCTAACTTCTCTTATATAGCAGCTCTTATGCATGCAGTAACAAGTGTGAAGCGTGCTTTCCAATGGGGAGGCAAGCAGCAAAAAGCTTTCGAATCTTTGAAAGAGAAGATTAGTTTAGCTCTGGTCCTTGCATTACTGGATTTGAGACAGCCATTTGAGATACAAATCGATGCTAGTGATTATGCCATGGGTGCAGTTCTTCTACAGCATGGTAAGCCTATTGCTTTTCATTCTGAAACTTTTAATGGCACTGTTGTAAATTATCCTACGTATGATAAGGAGTTGTATGCATTGGTACAAAGCATCAAAAAGTGGAAACACTATTTGATGGGCAAAGAAACTGTTATACATACCGACCATCAGCCCTTACAGTACTTGCAATCACAAAGCAAGTTACAACAGTCACGACACTTCAGATGGATGGGCTTCTTGCAACAGTTCCATTTGGTAATAAGGTACAAGAAAGGTGCTCTGAATAAAGTTGTTGATATTCTTTCCAGGCCTATTATTGGTGTTGTTAATTTACTTAAGAATGATTCCATTGTACATGATAGTTACATAGAACAGTATGCATCTGATGATGACTTTAAAGATGTATATGCTAACTTGAGTAAAGGGAATCATGTAGAGGAAATTGACTATCACATGCATAACAATTTACTGTTTCATTTGGGAAAGTTTTGTATACCACAGGGGAGAGAATAAATGTCATAAGAGAAGCTCATTCTTCTCTTATTGCTGGCCATTTTGGTGTAAACAAAACAGTTGCACATCTACAGAGGTATTGTTATTGGCCTCGCATGGTAGATTATGTTTCAAGGTTCATAAGAGGTTGTTCATTATGTGCTACAAGCAAGCCTAGTAATAGGAAGCCTGGCTTGTATACTCCTTTTCCGGTACCTTCTAGACCATGGGAGAGAATCTCTATGGATTTTGTAGGAGGTTTGCCAAAATCTAGAAAGTTGCATGATTATTTATATGTAGTAGTTGATCGTTTCAGCAAAATGTGTATACTTATGCCTTGTAAGAAAACTATAACTGTTGAACAAACTGCTGAATTATTTTTTCATCATGTATGGATTCACTTTGGTTTACCTACTTCCATTATTAGTGACAGGGATTCCAGATTTGTGGGGAATTTTTGGTCCAACCTATGGGAGATGATGGACAAAAAGTTGAAGAAAAGTATTGCTTTCAATCCGCAAATAGATGGACAAACCGAAGTTGTGAACAGAACCATTGTGCACCTCTTGAGAGGATATTGCAGCAAGCATCCCAAGATTTTGGATGAACATTTGCACTACATACAGCATGCTTACAACCGTGCCAAGCACTCTTCCACAAACACCTCACCATTTGAAGCTTGTTTTGGTTACTTGCCAAAATCACCTCTTGATTTCATTCTTGAGAAAGATGTTGGCATTGAGGGACATAGTGATATTGACAAAGCTCATTCATTCATTGAAAGAATTTAGCAAATACATCAGCAAATTCAAGAACAACTTGAGAAGAGTCAAGGCAAGTACAAGGAAAGACATGACAAGCATAGAGTTGATCACAAGTTTCAAGAAGGGGATGAGTTATGGTTGTACATTAGTAAGGAAAGGATGCAAGGAGAAGGTAAAAAGCTTAAGCTTATTTGATATGGTCCATTCAAAAATCCTCAAGAAGGTTGGAAATAATGCTTTTCAATTAGATTTTCCTTCCTACATGCAAATGTATTCTGCTGTTAATGTGGAGAACTTACGTTTGTATGAACCTCCTTTGATTGCTGATCATGAAAGTGTTGTTCAGCTGCCATCTATAGACAATTTCTCACCAGAATTCTTAGATGAGCTGAAAGAAGATACAATCCTTGACAGAAGGACACACACTTCAAGGAGGGGCAATGTAGATTACGTTCGGGTTGGTTTCAAAGGCAACAAACCGAACAAGGCAACGTGGATGGAGGTAGACAGAGTGAGGGTGTTGTACCCTCACCTCTTTTACAGGTAGTTGAAGGCTTTTGGGGTCCAAAAGCTTCCCAATGGGGAGGTGTGATCAGGGGCTCATGTCCCAAGTGTCATAAAATGCTCAAAAATGAAAGTTCTCAGAACTATTTCAAACTTGAATGAATGGAAATAGCTTGTCCTCCTGATTCCGACGCCGCAAATGGTTCGAAAAATGGTCTACGTATGCAGAAGTTATGCCAAAAACAAAATTGCCCAATGACTCTTAATTTTTGAATTTTTTTCAAAAAAACAATTAAAAAAAAAAAAGATTATTACATAGAATATTCCTTGAAATATTCTAGGGAATATTCCAAGGAATATTCTAGGGAATATTCTAAGGAATATTCCTTTTGGGCAGCGAATGGCAGGATGCCACATGGCAAGCCCGAAGGCTGCCACGTGGCCCAAGGTGACATCAACAGGTTCAGATGGCGTATATCAAAATTTTTGGTGGCGATGAGGTTCGATCCCATGACCTCTGGTGTAACACTTCCACGCCTTACTGTTAGGCCAAACAGGTGGTTTGTGTTTGTATGGAGGATCATATGATATAAGAGTTTTGTATTATGCTTGGGTGGGGTTCGAAGGGGGCCAGCCCCTAAGGACCAGCCCCCTCATATATGTGACCACTGCCCAAAAAACTAGGGGCTCCTCCCAACCTCCAGCACATATAACCCAACCGATTATAACATAACGTGTTCACATATGCTATAAAGCCGGGGCTAGCACATAGTTAAACAACTTTTGACTAACCGTTTTGTGCACGAAATCCAATAAAACGGCCAGTTATATAAATGCGATCACATGCGTATTAAAGACCGAATGTTAAATCCGGTAGTCAGGTCAGGATTTGGCGGAGATTTTGGTGGAGGTGGTGAATTTTGCGGACCTGCCATATTTGGCAGGCCTAACTGGCTCCAACTAAAGTTATCTGGAGTTTTTGTAGGGGCAACTGGCAGTTGGGAGTAAATGGCCATAACTTTGGCTAGAAAAGTCCGTTTTGGACGAATTTGTTTTTGATTTTGGGTCTCTTCGACCTTCTGAAGCCATTGGCATAGGTTTTACAGCCATCTGTGGTCATTTGCAGAGGTTTTGGCGCTGTGGAAGTTCTAGGAGCCACTAGGGCCCAGTATTGTGAGAAGTGTATAGGGTTGCAGGTACCCATTGGAGGTGAACCAGTAGTCAATCCTGAAGGATTTAAGTGTTCTGAATCCATTTTTACAGCCTATTCCACCTGTAGAGGCTTTTATTCAGTTGTATATTCATTTTGAGCATTTAATTAAAACGAGGACAAGCCCATTTGGGAGCCTTGGACCCAGCAGACGTAGCCCAGGAGGGTGAACTGCTTTATAAACTTCTTTTGCATCTGTGGTTGATTTATTTTGTAGAAAAATTTCGTTTTAGTGTGTTAAACAGTAAAAGGAAATAATTCTGCTATACTTAAATGGGTCATGAACAACTGAAAATTTTATTTGTTTTTTTACTGCAAGACATGGACATCTTTTAAACATGTATATTCCTAAATTGAATACCTTGCAAGACATTTACAAGTAGTTTCAAATTCAGATCAAAAGTAATATTTTCTCGGCTGGAAAAATCATGACCAAAAAATAGCCTTCTAATAGACTATTTATGTACGACATTCGCATCTATCTAACCTTGAAATATGGAGATGTCAAAGTTAACTTCCACATTAAAGAGCATGGTGCTTCCAGATTGGATATTGGAATAAGATATGTCACCTTTGGGTAGTCGTTGAAGGATCTAGGAAAATTTGTCCATCATTGCGTTCTAACGTCACTTGAGGGCTTCTTTGAGCAAGATTTTGAAAGGATCTCCTACCCCCTCATCTTTCTTCTCTTTCGCCATGGGAGGCCATCGATATTTGCGAGGTTGTTCTTGTAAAGGTTCAACCAGTTCAAGCCCTAACTCCTTAGATCTCGTCCTTGTTGGGGACATGCAAAGAAAAACATATAAATATGAGACCGCTCTGATACCATTGATCCAATCTTAAATAGGAATGCAACAAATCATAGATATAATCATAAATATAGATATGCAGCAAAAATAACACTTCATTTCATTAATATCAAATACTGAAATATGCCTACAAACAGAATGGAAACAAACTAGCTCGGGTGATGGTAGCTTATCTATGAGGAGAGATGTGGCGGCTACATGCCTCTGAACTGTGTTACAATAAGGCTCAAAGTCCTATTTATGATTGAGAAAGAATGAAAAACCCTAAACATCCAAAAACCTAACCCTAGGAGATGAAGCACCAAAATTGTTGGCCCCATTTGAGTAAATTAATACATCACCTTCCCGATGTCATAACTTTGGCATACGATCTCCGTTTGGCTACCATAATACCTTGTTTCGAAGATATCGAAGAGAAGGCCAAAAAAAAAAGTAAACTAGTTTGGGACATTTTTGGTCTCTCTGTTTTCCCTCAAAACGGATCAGGAAGTCCAAGACCCGAAAAACTACCAAAAATAGTAAACTATGCTACAATTGAAAGACTAAAAGATGAACTGTTGGGGGTCCAAGTGGAATAGGCAGGTAGCCACCAATATCCACCTAGATCGAGAAATCATAAAAAAATAAAAAATTCCAGGTAAGCTAATTGAGATTCAACCTCATTTTTCTTGAGTTTTAGGATTATTTTTTCATATTTTTTTTTATTTTTGGATGAGCATGCATTTTTAGTAAGTTTTCACTTCAAGGTGAAGCAAAAAAAACAACACCCTCATCCTCTTCCATTAGTATTGTTATGTGTTTTTGCACTAGTTGAATTAGAACAATAACAACCACCCCCATCCCATATTCATCCGTCGCTAGTATAATTATGTGTTTTGCACTAGCTCACATGGTTGAAAGTTTCTTCAATTAGTAAGAGGTTTTGAGTTCAAGTCTCATCACTATAAAATAATTTTAATATTATTTTTCTAGTTACATTTAGCACTCATCTAGCCTATAAATTAAATTCATTGTAGAAGTTATTCTCACTTTGTTTTATCAAAATGGATAACTTCATAAGTAACTTATTTTTAAAAATGAACTTATAGGAAAAGCCGATGAGAAAAATGATTTTTTCCTTTCTTAACAATATTCATCACCACGTGAACCAACTTCTACTTGCCACATGGTACTTTGTTATTGTTAATTCCTTTTTTAAAAAGAACATAACTTTCACAAATGAAGTCCACTTTTAGTGCAATTTTTTTAACAACCTATCTTTTTTAGAGTTTCCATCAAGATAATTAATTTCGACTTATAAATTTATATTACCTACATATTTTAATATGGCCACCCCAATTTAACTTTTGCTTCCCAATACCAACTACCTCTCATTGAAACCCCACTTGGAGGATGTACTCAGAAGTAAGGGATTGTATTGGATTACCTTGGGAAAAAATAATTCCCCACTTATGTCGATAAGGAATACAAATGAGCTAATGAGAAGTGACAAAGCATGTGGATTAATTGCAACATACATTTCTCTTTATTTATTGTTTCATATTTAACGAATTTATGACCCAGATGAACCCTAGGTAAATTGAAAAATATATATGGTGAACAAAATAGCCAGAATATTGCTCTAGATATCATCATCTCAATCCTACATCATATTTATGATTCATTTGTAAGACATTGAACCTTATTCCAAAGTTTACCATCTAAAAACTATTGATATCCATCTAGAGATTTGTTTGTTGTGCATATGGAAATTTGTTTTCTCATATAAAGATTTTGTTTGTTTCCTTTCCAGGGTTTTGTTTGCTCATCTGGCAATTTTAATTATTGTCTATCAGGAAATTTGTTTTCCTATCTGACAATTTTTTTGTTTCCCATCTAGTGATTTGTTTGCTCATATGGTGATTCATATTTTTTTATTGAAACTTTAAGTCTAACAAGAATCATTAATCCTCCCCTTTTTCAACTAAAAGTGGTTTTTTGCTGACCATGAAACATCTTCACTTCAAACCCCTCCACAAAGTGCATGAAAATTTTATCATTGTACTCACCACTTTGAGGTACCAAAAAATACCATTATGTTGCAATAATTCTCTTTACTCGAGATTGAATTCTTTGTTAAGGCTAATATAATTTCTTGGTTGTTGACTACCAAGGATTGATCAACTCATAATGAATCTTTTATCTTGAAGGTTTTTTTGTTTGGAACATTTGTCGATTGAATGATTCTTCTTGTCATAATGCTAACAACGATGAAGATCATAACATTGATATTCAATATGACCATTGCAAATGTAATGTTAACACTTTTGTTTTCTTCATTGAATTTTGACGTCTCTTTATAAAAAAATCCCGCACTCACAAACTTAAGTGGTTTTGGGTAATCTAAGATATGAAAGTTATTATCGTCACCATATCCTAGACCATGCTAATTGTTTTTTTATTTGTATTTCTTTCCAATGCCTTACAATGTAGTTGAAAATATCATTCTAAACATGATCATGTACAACATCTTCATCTACAATTGTCTCACTAAGTTTTTCATAAGTGAATTCTTGACAAGAATTATTATCACCATCATCATCATCAAAGAGAGCGTTGTTCTAAACAAGAACTAATTCATAATGCTTCACTAATTTCTAATTTTTGAGATCCTTTATTGCATTATTTAATATGTGGGATTTAGTTTAAAGAACATGGACCTTTGTTTGCATGACTCAAAAACATGTGATAACATTATCCATTGTTCCATTGGTCATTAGAATTGAATTGGCCTTAGTTGTTTCTAGCAAAAATTTCCAACAAGGAAATCAATTCCATGATTTTAATCATCACTATTATCACATTTTCTTGAACATTCTTGCTTGCACTTCTTTCTTTTATAACATACTCACTTGATTTCATTTCCAGAAAGCTTAGGGTGCCAAATATTACTGCAAAATCACCCCAACATATGATTTTTATGATGGATTTGAGATTTAACCTCTCAACCTTGTCAATTTTGAATCAACCATATGGGTTTAGAAATGCAATGAATCAATTACTTTTTTAGTATGGGGTTTAACTGAGAATGCACCTAAAAATTACAATTCAAATCAAGTTTAATTTCACAATGAAAAAGGAACTATTGCAAATATATTTTTCAAAACTAATTTTAAGTTTGAAGTTGAATTATCCCTATGACAGTGAATCTCAAATTTGTATCTGAAGAAAATTTGTCTACACTTGGCCCATGATGATTCTCTTTAGGCTATATGGGTTTCTTAGTGTGAAACAATATATTTTTTTTCCTTCTTTTTTTCGGGGGGGGGATCGTCATCCAACTAGTTATTAAATGGGATGCAAGTGGAAACGCCTTCTTCCCATGAAATTAAATACAACCATCCCATAATCCTTGGTTTCCATGGAATTTAACACAACCTTCATGATTATAGCCTTGTCCTTTGGGTTTGTGTTACTGCTAGAAATTTCTCAACTCACTCAAATATTTGGATGGTTTTTGCTCCACCTTCCTCAATCATTGGATTCTTCAATATAGCTAGGCCTCATGATGCTCTTTGGCCATGTCTAGAGGTAAGAAGGTTTCATTAAGCATAATGGCTTCATCTTACACATGTAGAACATTGATTATCGAAAGCATATGGCATCATTTCACATTTTGTGTTTCATTATGACAAGGATTTGGTTTGCTCCATTGGCTTGGCCTCAAGTATTTCTATGGACAGTATTATGGATTTTCATTGTTTCTTGCTCATTATTCAACCCCAACTTGACCTCCCCGATGAGGTCTCTAGGTCCCTGTGTTTATTCAATTTTGATATACAAGTTCCCTTGGTGAAGTGGCACTCTTACCCTTCCCTTGCCTCTTGCCTCAATGGTTCATATGATGGGATTTTATCATATGGTTGCCTCAAATTCCAGGCCTTTTTGGCACTCCAAAAATTCCATCTCTCCCTCTGCTTTTTATTTTCATCTCATTCTCTCTAGCTTTTCTATTTCCATTCATCTCCTTTTTTTTCTTTTCCTACTCTATGCCACCCTCTCTCCCTAGTCAACATTAAATATTCCCTATTAGCATGCCTGCATATGGTGAGGAGAAACTTATTATCACTAGAGTATATGCTCTTGAGCCTAGCACCAAGCTGAGAACTCCACTATTAGATTTCAAGAACTCACTCTTCCACAAGTTCAAGAGGAAATTGTCCAAGTGGAATGAGATATTGTAGATGAAAGAGGATGCCTAATAAACTCTAAGGTTCTTGCATAGGTCATGGACTTGGTACCTGAAACGGGATACTCTAGAGGCTATTATAATCACTCCATGCACACTGTAGATATTTATTGGCATCTCAAACTGTAGCTAAGTCAAGTGTTGTTGGACATGAATGAATCTAGAGAAGAGATTCTCCTTCAACTGGACAAGATTCAGACTTGCATATGTATTTGATGGACTATATACATGGGAGAATTGAGACCCACCTCAACCTACCCCCTGCTCCAAGCTCTTCTCTAAGAGATAAGAAGGATCTTGTCCCTATTGAAGCCTCAAAATTTAACAAATCTTAATGGTTTTAATACTAGTATTTTTTATTTTATTTTTAGTCCTAGATTATTTAGTTTTCAGTTTAAAGTGACCCTAGAGATTATGTATCTTAGACAATATTTTTATCTATTTTGTCTTAAAATCGGGAAAAAAAATATTTGGTTATTATGGAAACTGGAATTTTTTGCTTCATATGGTTTCCCTAGTGGCAGGTCAAAACAAGATTCTCTAAATTTTGATGTAAAATCATGTTTTTTAGGAATAAAAAATTAACTTCATAGAAAAGAAAAGTTTGAAGTTGAATTGATGAAAGATGATGTTGAATGTTGATATGGTCAACAACTTGAATGCTTGAATGTTCTTCACAAATACTTGATTGCAAGTTATTTTATTATATGTGCTTGAAGGACATTAATTGTTTGCTTTGATTTCAGTAACTTGCTTTGTGTATGAGGAATTTCAAGTGATTAGTCAAAAACAGACATAAAATATTCATCCAAAACAATAACCACCATCCTTGAGTACATTCCTCCTTAAATCTCCTTATTCAAATTTTAGGATAGGTTCAAGAGAAGTTTTCTACGAAAAGTGAAGTAATTTGATTGAGGAATTAAATCATTAATATTAAAAAATGTAACAAACAATTATTTTCCAATGAGAATTTGAAATACTCATTTCTATTTAATGGTCCTTATTATTCTGACAAAAATGTTGTATCCCTAAGGATCTCAACTTTAATATTCCAATTTGAGGTTTGTACGAAACTAATATGTATCACACATTATGTATGCAATCTATAGTTTTTCCTTTATTTTAATGCACACTAACCTATGAAAAAGATGACTTTCTTGATCAAGTGAACAAAGTGGTAATGCTAATCGGTTGTCACTTTAATTGGTGTAACCTAATAAGAGGTGATGACTCAAGAATCTAAGTGCGGGAATTGAAATTCAGAATTGATGTTGCAGGAATCAAAGGAAACAAAGTTGCGGAACTAAAAATGCTAAAAAGAAACATTCAAGAACACAAACTACTCTAATGAAACTTTAGGAACTATACTATGTTGCATGGAAAATAATGTTATGCAAATGTGTGCAAAAGCTTAAATCAATCCATTCAACAAAATAGAAATCACACAATTTTTTATCCTACAAGAAATCTTGTAGCAATGACGACTTCATCAATTTCTCTTCAATCAATTAACCATGCCAAAATGACTAAGTGGGTTGTTACGCAAATAACCAACATGAGATATTCAAGAATAATGCAAAAACAAACTCTCAGGTCTATTTTATAGGAAAACTTGTATTTATAAAGGAAGACCTATAATTTTACATAAAACCTTAGAAATGGCATGGGTGCAACAAATCAATGATTCAAGAAATATGCAATCAAGTACATGCAGTTAAGAAATGTCATTTTAAAGCACCTATATGAATAATAAACTATATCGATATCACTGTACAATAATAAGAAATTATAACATCTTAAGGAAACATGTGGAAATAAGGTACATAAAGTACAAGAATCGTTCCAAAATGCCTATGGGTAGGCCCTCCCCAAGGTGCTTAAGAACCTCAAGAAAAATCAACTCATAAAAATTGCAAAAAAAAACTTTTCATTAATGGAAAGTTGTCATTACAGTGATGGAAATTTAAAAATCTAGAAATTTTCAAATTAACAATATGATTCTCGTCTCCATAAAAAGGAGGCCCCTTTTACTAGATCGAGCAACCTCCTCAATAGGAGGGATGTGTTTTCCTCCAAAAATCCCTAGAATCATGATAATTGTTCACCTAGGTCTTGCTACATAGCCATCTTGTCTTTAAATGTTGATAGCTTTGATTTTTAGTGATACTATAGGTATATATTGACAAGGGGGAATGCCCCTATCTTCAGGGTAGGTTTCTAGAGGAGCCTGTTTTTCTTCAAAAACATGTCCACATTGGGATGATAAGGCTGCCAAAGGTAAGAAAAGTCATCAATATGGTTAAATCTCTTAGGCACACATATCAACATAAGAAATGACATGTAAACTAAAAAAATGCACAACAATCAAGGTCAAAAATACATTTATTCCTAGGTGATAGAGATTATAGACATGCCTTTAAATGTACAATTCGAGGCCCCATCATAACCCCATGCTTAGATTTTTTTCCCATCCTTGGGAAACTTTACCTTTTTAATCGTCTTAACTCTTGAGTTGTTGTTTTCTTATCTATATGGAAGCTTGTCTCACATAACATGCTACATAACTAGGTAGTTCTCCTAGTAAATAAAACCCTGTTGCATTTTATATTTCATTCCACTCTCTTGATTCTTCTTCCCCACTGGTGTGTTTTTTCATCCTTAATAGAAATGGAGATTGAATTTTAGTCCAATCAATTGTATACACAATCTCTAGATTATCCTCTTATAAAGTGGGGTCCAACCTAAAGCATTATGAAACTTTGTGGGTGTGTGGTCTTTCCTTAACATACATGATGTATGGTAGAGCTTTCCATCTTCTTTGGCATCTTGTATGGATTCGTCACCTAACACTCTAACCATGTCCTCAAAGTGGAGGATAGCCTCCTCATGTCCTTGTTTCCTAATTGGGGCCACTTGTTGGGCATCCACGAGGATGTTGTGGGATGTAATAATGGTTAGGGGGTTAGGTACCTAATCTTGATTGGATCATTATATTGTTTGTTATCCATCTCAATGCTTTCATAGTGGAAAAATTGGAGGAATCAAATCACATGACCATTTTTACGGTAACACCTAGTTTGGAAAATTGGGGTTTGAAACCTTTCAAGAGGAGTTTGAGGCATTAAATGACATTTTATTTTATACAAAGGTAGTATTTATGTGCCAAATTCCCAGGGACTGAAAAATTTAGTACTGAATGAGATGCATAGGGTACCTTATGCTAGACATCCACGATACCAAAAGACAATCTCAACAATCAAGAAATAATACATTTGGCAATGTATTAAAAAGTGGTGGTTAATTATATAACCAGTTGTGGAATGTCAAAAAGTTAAAGCTAGACCTAGACATCTAGCTGGATTACTACAACAAATACCCTTTCCTGAGTGGAAATGGGAAATTATTTCTATTGATTTTATTCCATATTTAACCATAACTATGAGGAAACATGATTCCATAATGGTAGTGGTCAACAAACTCACTAAGGTTGCACACTTTTCTCCAATGAAATCAACGCATAAGGAAACATATTTTGCTAAGATTTATATGAAAGACATTTCCATGCTACATGGTGTGCCCAAGGAAATTATTGCAGACAAGGATCCCAAGTTTACATCCAACTTTTGGATAGCTTTATTCAAGAGATTTGAAACTAATTTAAAATTTAGCACGACATACCATCCAAAGTGAGATGGTGAAACAAAAAGAGTCAATCAAGTTATTGAAGATATGTTGAGGATATATATGATAGACAAACCATCAAAATGGGAGGAATATTCACATTTGGTGGAGTTTTCATATAATAATGGGTACTAAGCATCTTTGAAGATGAGCCAATTTGAAGTTTCGTATTGCAGAAAACACAACGCACATGTGAGTGGGAAAATAGAGTTGACAAGGCTATTATTTGTCCAAACCTACTTAGGAAATGGAAGAACAAGTAACAAAAATCAAATAGAATTTGAAGGCTACCCATGATAGATAAAAAATCTATGCAAATAAGGATAGTTTAAATAGGGAATTTAAAATTGGAGATTGTGTCTTCTTGAGAGTGAAGGACAATAAAATTTCATTGAAATTGGGTAGCTATGCAAAATTGGCAACAGGATATTATGGGCCATTTGAAGTCATGTAAATGATTAATCCAATTGCATATAGTATTGCATTGCTAACATCCATGTTATTCATAATGTGTTTCATATTTCATCACTTAGAAAGTATGTTCTTGATGTTAACCATGTAATTGACTCGAATATGATTTTGGTGGAGCATGAAGATGCAATAAATGAAGAATACCCTCACCTTTTTGTATAATCTTATTGTATATATATGTATATATAGTTCAATTAGGACAATTCATAAATAAGGGGGAGGGGAATGCAACACCCCAACTAAAGTTTGAGATTGTAAATAACATGTATATACAAAAATTAGGCTAGTGAATCAGTACATATTGATTAGGCTAGTGAGCCAAGAATTACTTTTGGGGGGCTAATGTACCCATGTGTGTGTATGTGTATATGTTTTGGGGCTAGAGTGCATGTGTGCACATGTTTTTATTTGTTTTGAGGCTAGAAAACCTAGTGTTATAAATATGATATTCTATGCATGATAATAAATACATTATTGTTGTAAAATGAATAAGACGAAAAGTGTATGGTGCACTAATACTCCATGTGCATTAAAGGGGGGCTCATATGACTTAATAAATAAATAAATAAATAAAATTCCATCAAGTGACTTTATGGGGTGTCAAGTGTCAAAGGAATGACACGCACATAAAAGTAAGGTTGGTGGTATTATGGGTCAGGAGATCTATGGGAACTCTTGGAGCCATAATGCTCTGAATATCCCTAGTCAACTTAGTTCATCACATAGGAGGTAGTGGCACAACCTAAGGGACTGTGAGTGCAGAGAAGGGTATGCATTACTTGGGTGTACGGCATATGGGGGATGTGAGCCTGTAGATTGGAGGTTGTTAGGGTTTGGTACTTAGAGGGTACTTGGAGGACCCTAAGAGTAGTAGGCATTGCTAGAACTACAAGGCTCTAAGACATCCCTTTTCAGATAAATTAGATACCCTGGACATAATGGCATAGCTTGAGGGACTGCAAGTGTAGAGAAAGGGGTGCACTACTTGGGTGTCGAATAATGGGGGATGTGAGCATGTAGGTTGGAGGATATCAGGATTTAGTACCTTGTCCAAGTTTATTTGTGGTACTAGACATGTACCTAGTTTTGGGTGAATTGTTGCCCAATGGAGTCAAAGCCCCTACTTAGGGGTGACCTGATGTTGAGAGAAAATGAGTAGTGTGGTCTATGGCTGGGAGGAACATTTTAGGCCTACAACTAGTTGGTGATAATAGAAAGATAGGTATTTTCCTTCTATGATAATTGATCTCTATTGCAATACTTTATGTCTTTATATAAACTACATATGATTTTCAATTTATGCAGATATATGTAGGTATATGAGTTATTGCATTCTATAGTGCATTTAGATAGGCATAGTACCCATAAAATAAGTAAAATGAAAGAAAAATACCTAAGAAAATGGGCTACAAAGATAGCAAGCACAATAATATGCCTCAGTGACTAGCTAGTTGTGTTACACTATGGAGCTTGTGAGTGTTCATTCTTATTTTGGTTAAGTTAATTTTCTTTTTTAAGCTAGGTATAAGAACAAAATCTTTGATGTTCTAAATTGAGGTTGATGACCTGTTTTTAAGCAATATTGTTTTTATATATACTCTTCTTGTTATTCGCACAAATCAAGGAAGAGTCAGTACATAGCCCTGCCCAATAATGGACCTCTAGACTAGTGAGGACCAAACCACCACACACACACTTTACACTCTGTTATGGGGGAGATGTTGTCATGTAACATTACATTTAAAAATAATAAAATAATACTTACATTAATGGATTGAAAAATAGTAATAACAAAAAGAAATTCAATGTGAGGCACAAATAAAATATATCAAGTTCCAAATAGAACTTTTCTAATTTAGTTTATAATTGTTTTCCACTTTATTATGAGGGAGATGTGTAATTCCTTCACTACTCATTATGAAGTTGACTTGTGGCATTTAATTTGATATTACAATTTAGTATGAAGGAAATATGTAATTCATTTTTGTTGTTCATTTTAGGCATTAATGAAATATTTCAATCACAAAAACGAAAATTGAAATTAAAACAAATTTATATTTTCAGTTTCCATTGTGAGAAAAATGTGTAATTTTTCATTGAAAGTGTTTTCTAATTAAAGGAATGAGGGAGAGTTATAATTTCTTAAGTATTTAATCTTTAATATTCAATTGACATGTAAAGATTTAAAAATTATTAATAACATACATACATACATACATACATACATACATACATATATATATATAATATATATACATATATATATATATATTATATATATTATATATATACATAATATATATACATTATTATATACATATATATACATATATATAACATATATATATATATAATATATATATATATAATATATATATATATATAAAGAGATATTATAAATTATAAAAATATGTTTTCCATTTTGAAGGGACATGGATTTAAAAATATGCGAATAACAAAATAACATTTTAATATGTACAATATGTGCCAAAAAAAATATTTTAATTGCCATGTTAACCAAAAATCTATCAAACAACCTTAAGGGTTATCTCAGTTGGTTAGTTGGTTGAGTTTCTTTGCTAAGTACCTTGGGATTAGACCTTGCTTGTTTGGTCAACGGTTGCTCTGTTTGTGAACCACCTTAAAAAAAATAAAACCAGATCTTGTTTAGAAAAATTTTGGCGAAATTACATAATTGATCATTTGTCGACAAGTTTCGAACCAACTAGTGTGGTTCATCGTCAAGACAAGTTGAAGATACAGATCCAGTTTAGCGTGTTAAATAGTCTAACCAGAGACTCCAACGGCTAAAAAGACTAACAACTATTTTTCAACTTAAGGACCCCAGTCAAACCTCCTTTAACTAAATTAATATTAATATTCTTTATAATTACTCAAACATAGAGAGAAATCAAATTTCTTGAGGTGTAAACCTTTCCTCAAAATCTATCAAACATAAAGAAATCAAATTTCTTGAGGTGTAAACTTTTCCTCAAATTTTCCAATCAAAAAATAATTTACATAAAATCAAAAACAATTTACATAAAATCAAAAATAATTTACATTTCAAAAATTTAATCCTCTTAAAATTTAATAAATCTAAAATTAAAATAAATCTATGTTTAAATTATAAATCAAAAATTTATTTATATTTTTTATCCACTTAAGCTAAACCGTTAGGATGAGCTTTATGTACCCATATGTAAAATCATAAATACTAAGACAAAAAGCATAAATGTGGTTCTTAATTGACCTTGGATGCCCTTTGCCACAGCATTTATTATTCCAAAGTAGCGGAATGCATACTACTCGCACTAAAATTAGTTATTTTACTCGACTAATAAATCTTCAAAAGAAATTTTATTTGAGTTATAAAATTATAATCATAGAAAAAAGAGTGCGTTTTAATTGATTTTTTTATTTTGTTTTTTATTTTTTTAATTTTTATTTATTTTATTTTATTTTATTGGAAATCTCTAACTCAGGAGAGTGCCTGCGCTAGATACATTCTCAAAGTAATGATTGCCATTATAATTTAAGATACCATAATTAATTTTAGTAACCTGTAACGGTTATTTCACTCAGCATTTATTTTTTAACTTATTACAATGGATTAAAAGTTTTAAACAAATTGAAGCAAGGAGATGGGTAAATAAAAATTACTTTTAATATTCATTGATTATTTCAATTAATATATTAAATTTTAATTATTTTTTAGATATTATATTAAAAACGCGAGTCTAAAGACCACAAATTAATTCAGAAAATATTGGCAATTCTGGTAAGATTAGACAAAATCCATCATTTTTTGAGTTATAATTGTCAAACTTCAAGATTTTGGGTAGCCCAAAAGTTCTTAATAATGTTGAATCTATTCCACATAAAAAAGGTATTCATTTTTTGTAACGAATTTAAACTTGGTTCAAATAAAATTATAAAAAAAAATAGTATTAAGAAAATTTGACCTAGGCTCAGTGTCAAAAATTAGCCGTTATTTTTTTAGTGTTGGATGTCCTGCTCCTTATAACACGTGGACTGAGTCTAGTTCTTCAACTGTTCCTGAGAACCAGACGTGGTTGGTTCGAGAACGGCGTGGTCTAAGGGTGTTTCTGATATGTGATTTACCGCCAGAACTCTTCTTATAATAAAAAAAAAAATAAACTTCCAGCCTTTTAATTTTTGAATTTTTTTTTTACCAATTCTGAAAAAAAAAAAAAAATATAAAAAAAAAAATAAATAAAAAATAAAAAATCTGCTGTCCAGCCTGATTGGTTGCGGCCATAAACATACCAAAAAAACAAAAAAACACAACTATATAATTAAAAAGAAAAAAAAAAAAACCAAAAACCCATACATAATTAACCCATCTATAATTCAAAATAAAAATAAGACTAACATATTAAAACTTTATTCCCGAATGCCTGATTTTTTTTAATATATTTATACGTTTTAACGGGATAAATATATACGTTTTTTAATATAAGTTTTAACTCACTAAATATATGTATTAATATATTTACACGTTTTAACTGACAAATATATACGTTTTTTTAATATAAGTTAACTCACTATATATATATATATACACGTTTTAACTAGCTAAATATATACGTTTTAACTCATTAAATATATTCGTTTTTTAATATAAGTTTTAATTCACTATATATATATATACACGTTTTAACTCATTAAATATATTTATACGTTTTTAACATAAGTTTTAACTCATTAAATATATATATATAGATACACGTTTTAACTCGCTAAATATATACGTTTTAACTCATTAAATATATTTAAAAATAATAACGTTGACTTTAAATAGTGGAATCTCAACGATCGCTCAGGTTAAAGACAACTGTCTAAACTCCCGACGACTCTGTACAATTAATGGGTGGTTCAGGTTACTCGTTTAAAAAGCATCATGGGTTACAGGCGAGAATTTGGTGTCGGTAGCCGAAGGAAATTTCCCGGCGCCGTCGGTGGCCCGGTAGTCGGGACTCGGGACGACTTGACCCAGCAAACAGACATTTTGACGCAGTTCAAGTTTGGTGGTGGTGGTCCCCTTTTTCATTTTGTCAAGCACGTGCGGGTGATCTTAAAGACTTTGGGATCCCATGACACTGCCACGTCACCCACGACCCTGACACGTCACCCATTTCACGTGATGGCCCCCATCACTCTTTTATATCCCCATCATCTGCGTCTTCTGCGATTCTTCTCGCCGATGTCGCTGCTCCTCCCGCAACGGAAATTTCTTCCCTATTTGAACCCCTT
Organism: Pinus taeda; assembly: GCA_000404065.3. NCBI lineage: Eukaryota > Viridiplantae > Streptophyta > Pinopsida > Pinales > Pinaceae > Pinus > Pinus taeda. The sequence goes on along the minus strand of APFE030498301.1, from coordinate 125,799 downwards.
TCGAGCCGCTGGTTTTCCAAGGATTCTGCGCCTTCTGCTGCTTCGCTTCTTGTGATTTTGCATTTCAGACTCTAATCAAGTTTGTATCCATTGAACAACAACAAAAAATGTCGGGTCGCAGAAATCCGCTGTTGAATATCCCAATTCCTGCTCGGCAACAGACTCAGCTGTATCGACTTCCTCTGCCTCCGCAGAGCACATCTGTGTCCAGAGACGTTTCGGATCTTGCAGACTTGGAGCGAATTCAGATTCTCGGCCATGGAAGCGAGGGCAATGTGTACAAGGTCCGACACAGGAGGACTTCGGAACTTTATGCCCTGAAGGTCATCCATGGCAATCACGACGAGACTGTGAGGCAGCAGATAATCCGACAAATGGAGATTCTGAAGAAAACAGAGTCCCCGTATGTGGTGAAATGTCACGGGATTTTCGAAAGGGGGGAAGAGATCCACTTCGTGCTGGAGTACATGGACGGAGGGTCGCTGGAACAGAGGAGATCCGACACCATGTCGGAAAGATTTCTGGCAGAGGTAGCAAGGCAGGTCTTGGAGGGTTTGAAATATCTGCACCGTCACAAGATCGTGCACAGAGACATAAAGCCCTCAAATCTGCTCATAAACAGGAGACAAGAAGTGAAAATTGCAGACTTTGGGGTTAGCAGAATTCTGTCTCAGACATTGGATCCCTGTAATACTTATGTGGGTACCTGTGCCTACATGAGCCCCGAGAGATTCGACCCCGAGACCTACGGCGGACGGTACGATGGATACGCGGGCGATATATGGAGCTTGGGGTTGAGTCTGCTGGAGTGCTATACTGGGCATTTCCCGTTTCTGGCAGCAGGGCAGAAGGCGGACTGGCCGGCCCTGATGTGCGCAATCTGTTATGGGGATCCCCCGGCTCCTCCTCCCACGGCATCTGCCCATTTCCGGAGCTTCATCACATGCTGCCTGCACAAAGATGCCCGCAACAGATGGACCGCTGCTCAGCTCTTGGGGCACCCTTTTGTGCTGTCAAATCCCCCCCAGACACCCTCCATTCCTATGCAGAGGCTCTCCATCTGATCCAATGTTCCCCATGCGCAAATTACTCTGAACACATGAGATGAAATAAAACTGCATGTGTATGAATCTATGATCTGTCTAATAACTTGGGTAAATTTTGTTCAAATACCTGGTTTTGGTTTTGGTTTTGTTTAATAATGAGTATATTTGTGCAAAAATCTCGGTTGTTTGTGGTGAATTTGGGTATATTTGTTCCAACAACTGAATGCTGTGTGGTGTATTTAATTATTTTTAGGTGTGAATTAATAAATTTTAACCATAAGAAGAAATTATTGGGTTTAAATTTTGTAGATGGGTTAATTTTTTTTAATTGAATTTTGTAATGGTTATTTCCATTTTTTTTTTAAATTAATTTATCTGAAAATTAAATTATTTTTCTTAAATTTACTAAATATATAAAATATATAAAATTATTAGAATTTTATATATTTTGTATGAATATGGTCAAACATTTTATAATTTGCATATTGAAGAGTAGTAACGGAAAGGATGGTTTTATGTGGTGGAGTAGGCAATGTTTATCTTGGAGATCGCTGTTCATCATTATCTGTTGGTTCTTATGGAATTGGAGGAACGCACAAATTTTCCAAGATTCAAAGGAGCCCCTACCTGCAATTCTACAGCATATCTTGGCATGCCATGACTCCTTTATCAAGATGACTCTTTGCCAAAAATGCCTCCTATATGATGCTGGAGGTCTATGCTCATTAATAATCCTACATGATGGTATCTCCTTTCAGATTTTCAGTATCAGTGGATTGGGTCTCTTATCCATGGCTGGCCGAGTGCTCCTTTTTTCATATGTGTAATAGCTTGCAATCTTTTGATGGTGTTGTTTCCTCAGTGATTGTATGATTTTGTATCAATTTTGGACAAGCATTTTATGATTTTGTATCAATTTTGGACAAGCATTTGATGGTGTTGTTTCTTCAGTGATTGTATGATTTTGTATCAATTTTGGACAAGCAGGTTTTGTATATGTTTTCTTTTTTAGATTGGATGATCCGGACTATCTGTCTCTATATTTAGCATAGGTTTCTGGGCTTTCTTTTGCCCTCAAACCAATCATGATATGTATTGAAGATCTTTATATTCTCTTAATATAAATCAATGATGGTTTGTTTCTCTGAAAAAAAAATAAAAAAAATAAAAAAAATTCCCTAAGATCTCTACATATAAAATGTTTTTTTATCTTGTCCATATCAGGTGCTCTATTAATATACTTATTGTGAAGTCCATTGGTTCAATTCCCTACCCCAATAGGGAATTATATTGGACATAATGGTGTTCTGTAAATGCACTCATTCTGAAGCCATCAGTTCAAGATCTGAATGATATATTGGACATGAGGGGTAATCCCACCAAACTTAAAAAAACAATTATTCTTCAAATTTTACCTAATAACTCAATGGAAAACACTTTCAAGTAATGGAAAAATTATTTTAGATGAATAAAAATGACTAGCTTTATAAAAATGATTCAAATATAGAAAATTATAAATATAATCACAAGAGTTTTGTAATGTGATGAATGATGTATGTATAGGGTTTCAAATACCTGTTTTTGTTTAATAATGTGGGACATATTTGTGTAAAATCTGGATTTTTTTTGTTGTGTACTTGGGTATATTTGTTCAAACATCTGAATGTTGTGGCGTATATAACTATTTAATTTTTATTTTTTACTTTTTATTTTAAATGAATTGAATAAATTTTAACAATGAAAAGAAAATTTTGGGGTTTAATATTTGTTCAAACATCTTAATGTAGTGGTATATTTAATTAGTTTTTATTTTTTATGAATTGAATAAATTTTAACATAAAAGGAAAGTTTTGGGTTTAAAATTTATAGTTGAGTTAATTTTTTATGGTTTTTTTTTAAATTTACCAAGTATATAAAATTATTAGGAAATTAAATATTTTGGGGAGTAGTAAAATTTCTTGAAATCTCTAGATTTAAAATTTATTTTTTATCCTCAAAATTTTAATTGATAACTCATTTTTAAGTAATGGAAAACTTATTTTGGATAAATAGAAATGAATTTCATCTGTCCTACCATGAATCATACTAGATGGTTGGCCTAATTTTTTTTTACTTTTCATGTGGCTTTTACCAAAAGTTTTCTTACTTTTCATGATATGGATCACAAAAGCCTAAATTCACATATAAAATCATAAATATAAACACATAAGTTTTATAACTTTTGTAATCTGATGAATGATCAAGAAACTTTATTTTATTCTCTTATATAATTTACAATAATATATTTTATTCTCTATATAATTACAATATTAATCTGCAGGCTATATGTAATCATCTAGTAAAGATTATTATTGCTCATTTTGATTGAGAAAAGATTGCTACACTTCCACTATGATTAAACTACATATGTATGGGGTAAATTTTGTTCAAATACGTGGTTTTGTGGTTTTGTTTAATAATGTGGGTAAATTTGTGCAAAAATCTGGGCTGTTTGTGGTGTATTTAAGGATATTTGTTGAAGAAATGTTGTGTGAAATTTTTATTTTTTTCTAATATGAATGAACAAATTTTAATAATTAAAGAAGAGAATTTTGGGATTTAAATATTTTTCAATGTTTTTTTAAACATTATTTTTCATTTTTTTAAAATAATTCTCTCTAATTTTACCTTAAAATTCTCAAATTTTAAGATAATGTAAAATATTAGAAATATAATAATTTTTATAAAAATATGGAAAAACATTTTATAATTACATATAAAGAATAGTAAAATTTTACTTAAATCTCTACATTTAAAAATATTATACAATTTGAGGCTTTTGGAATTTGCATTTTGTGTAGATGTTTTCCGGGGTCATCCCATTCATGTTTTATTGTATTGTAACTTTATTTTATTCTCTTATATAATTTACAATTTACAATATTACCCATCATAGTATATGTAATGGTTTTGTCACTAGTGTTAGACATTTGTCTTAATATACGGATGCTCATTTAGTAAGATTAGTTTTACTTATTTTGATAGAGAAAAGATTGATACAACACTTTTGCTAAGTAATGAAAAAACCTTAATCCAAAAAGAAAAATCAGTGGGCTTCAAGTTTCTTGGGTTTAAAGTTGAAAAACAAATTAATATTAATTTTTTTTAATAAAATTAAATTCATTATAAGAGAATATTTTGGAAAAAAACACATCAATGAGAATTTGTGGACACGTTTTGAAACAACTAATATGATTCATTGTGAGGACAAGATGAAGAAATTCAAATCCACTAGATGGAAACGATTACTTCCAATCAAAGTACAAAAGACGATTTAATTAATAAAGTAAAAAAATTAAAATAAAAAATTATATATTATTACTTATATATCTAAAAATAATTATATATGAAAACAAAATCCAAAAACTAATAATTAATAAAATTTAAGAAATTAAAAACCAAGATAAAAAAATCTACTGCATCCAAATTAAGGACTTGACTAAAAATGAAGATTAGAAATAAAATAACAAAATAACATTCATAATCATAACATCAAAATTTAAAAAATGTCTCTACAATTCATCACTTAGTTATATTTATAATATGTTGAGTTCTGCATCTAATGAATTCAAAGGTGGACCCCACATTATTTATTTCATTTCGATAACATAAATATAGACCTGGATAGTGGTTGAGGGGCGTTAAATTACATTCCATTTTGGTTATTTATTAAATTTATTTTATCAACGGCCATAAAATAATAATAATATGCTCCCTTATCCCATACATACGGCGTCGCAAAATTCGGCAAGGTATGGTGTGTGAACATTTATTTGATTTATAAATAATGCATTAAGTGGTTATGCCTTGAATTTATTAAACACATAAAGAGATTTAGAAACAAAAATTAATATTAATTTTTAGGGATATCGTAGATCAAATAGTTTTTTGGGTAAGAATTTACCATATAGTTTTATAGGGATAGTGATTACTTGTTATTTAAAATGTATTTTTAAATATATACATTAAATTATTGAGATAGAGAGATATTCAAATAATATTAATGAGGATGATGTTGGAAAATTAGTATTCTTCCTCTCTCTTTTTAATTTCTCTTTTTTTTTTTTATTTCTATTCCCTTTTTTTTCTTCCTCTTGGAAATTTTTATTAGAGAGGATTGCTTCTGTTTATTTATTATTTTTATTAAGTAATATTTATTATGTATTCATTATTAGGCATTTATTTTTTATCGGTATTACTAATTACTACTACTACTACTATTATTATTATTATTTTTTGAAGACCGCCCCTCACTTTTTTTATTTTTATACCCTTTTATTAATTTTTATTGGTATTTATCCTCTCTCACACACACAAATATATATATAACTTTTATTTATTTTAGTTTTATTTTTTTCTCTCTAATTAACAATTATAATACTTGTTATTTTTTCAAGTCAGATATCAAATAAATAATTAAATAAGAATAATAAGTAAATAAATATTGACTGAAGAAAATTAATTAGATAAATATTTAAATGAATTAAATAATTCCCTCCCCTAGTCAAATATAGTTGTTTGGTTAAGTTATAATAATATATAAATCAATTAATTAATTAATTAATTAGTAAACAATATAATTTTCTCTCCCTAGTCAAATTTAGCCATTTCCATCTAACCGTTACGATGACCTGTCTTGTTATTTAACCTTCTTCTGAGATCTGTCTCTTCATCTTGTCCTAAAGATGAGTCTTCTTATTTAACCTTCTTCTGAGATCTGTCTCTTCATCTTGTCCTAAAGATGAACCACACTGGCTCCTTAGAAACGCGTCGACCAAACATTGCCAATGTGATTTTTTCATAAAATCTTCATAAATTAAAAAGTCATGGATCACAGAAGCTTGAATTCGAATATATAAATGAATTCAACACCCTAGAAAAAATTATTTGACCAAAAAAATAAAAATTTGATCTGAGAAAATGTAACACCGCACGTAAACAAATGTCATTTATTTTTGTTTTTAATGTTTGACACTCTGTAATTCTGTTTGATATGTAGCGATTATTATTTTATTTTATTTTAATTGCTTTAAAAGAAAAGTTATGCTTGGTCAAAGAAATGACTGGAAAGATTTTAAAAGAGAAAATCTTGAGTTTCTGGGTAGTTAGACAGTTACTTCTTTTGTTTTTAATGTTTGATACTCTATAATTCTATTTGATTATATAGATATATATATAATATATATATATATATATAATATATATATAATATATATAACTGTTTGGTCAATTTAGTGTGTCCTAAATTGCTATATTAATTATCAATCCGGGATTGGTAAGTTGATGAAGTGTGGCGCACTATATGTGCAAGATAACCTATTTCTTACTTTTCTCGTTTTTTTGATTTTTTATTTTGTTTTGGGGGTTTTTATCTTTGTTTGTCTCCTAATGTGAAAGAAAACTCTAGAAGGCAAGTATGGATGTAGATTTTAAGGCAATTTTGTCCTCTATAGTGATTGGTAAGCTGATGAAGTGTGGTGCACTATACGTGCAAGATAACCTATTTTTTACTTTTCTCGTTTTTTTGATTTTTTATTTTGTTTTGGGGGTTTTTATTCTTGTTTGTCTCCTAATGTGAAAGAAAACTCTAGAAGGCAAGTATGGATGTAGATTTTAAGGCAATTTTGTCCTCTATAGTGATTTCCAGATCTTAACGCTCCATAGGGTCTTAGAACATACTAATGATGAAATTAGTACCTCAACAAAAATGAAAATGTGCTGCTACTTAAGTCAAACAAGAAATGAACTATTGATCATGAAACCATTATCCCTGCTGTTGTCTAAATAGAAAAATGAATTAAGCTACTGCACTCAAACAAATAAAAAAAATTGCAATCTAATAAAAGTAAAATCAAATCACATCATTCATAGTCTGATCCCTTGCCAGGTAGTCTAAGCTATGGCTTTCCGAGGTAATCATCAATAAGCTGAGCAATCTGATATCTAATTGTAGAAAAGTAAAACTAAAATCAAATCACATCAATTCATAGTCTGATCCCTCGCCAGGTAGTCTAAGCTATGGCTTCCGGAGGTAATCATCAATAACTTGAGCAATCTGATATCTAATTGCAGAAAAGTAAAACTAAAATCAAATCACATCAATTCATAGTCTGATCCCTCGCCAGGTAGTCTAAGCTATGGCTTTCGGAGGTAATCATCAATAACTTAATCAAGTTGATTTCTAAACTATCTAACAAAGAAAATGAACTAAATTGAAATCAACAAAACATGACTGGAATTAAAAAAACTACGAAAAGCAAGTCAGCAGAAATACTGATTCCATGTCACTAGCTTTTGCAAAAGGAAATGGCTAAAAGTGCCCGGGCCTACTTCTATCCTGAAACACACACACACACTTATCAGCATTAACAGTAATATACAAAGCTTGTAAAATCATGAACAAGAGTGAAGTGTTAATATCATAGCAAAAGAAATATACACAAGTAAATAACTGTGGAATATATGCAATGGAATTAAAGAAACATTACATAAAACTGTACAACAATAAAAGAACAGAACCTTAGTGTGTAGGGGCCCTCTGCACAGCCTCGGTCAAGAGGCTATCAATCAAGAATTATGCTCATGCAATCATGTAGAAACAAAGTCTTCTTTTATATTTCAAAACAGCGTTATCATAGTGGGACTAGTGTCACGGCACAACAACGTAACAGTAAAATTACATAAGCAAAAAGACTAAGAACTATGCGTATAGAAACGCGTTATTTATAACAAAAGCTTTATAACTGTTTTCTTGTGAAACTACATTGATAGAGGACACGTAAAAGACAACGTCCATGGATTTAGCATCATGGTTGCCGAGATTATGCAATCTATTGAAAACGGCTGTTGGATTCACATCGTGGGGCAGCCTACAAGTGTCAACGTGCCTCCAGGGATCTAGAAACGACCACAAATCCTTCACGTGGTGGAAAACAGAGTCCAGCTACTGTTGGACTCCTTCGTTAGACCATTCTTTGACCACAACTTTCTTTGATGAATCCGGCTAGACTAATAGGACCTAATCCATGTCCAGGTCATTTCTAACTTGCCCACGTGTCTGGTTTTGCCGGATGACACCTGCAGCCTGGAGTTTAATAAAAACGGCTATGGAAAGTTGAACCAGCTGCAGAAAGTGGCTGCATTCCGCAGCTCATAAGAAAAATCTATTCAAATAGCAAACACAAAGACATAGTAAAAAAAACCACTTTAAATTCTCTTTTATGATTAATATGCAATGATGTTGATATCTTAGGAGGTCCAGGTGAATGGAAAAAGTCTAGGAAAGTGTGTAGGAGAGGTGCAAGTTCAGGGCTCAACATACCCCCACTATGAAGGTGTTGCATGTCCCCATGCAACCAGAACTTTGACCATTTTCCCTTTAGTTCATGTGCTCTAAGACCTCTGCTAGCACATCCAACCCTCTTCTCCTCTTTCTTGGTACTGCCAACATCTTAGGCTTCCTCATCAAGCATCTGAATTTGAGGTTGATAAGTGCTCCACTCAACCTCCTGCATTTTTTCTTCAATTTCCTGTAGTTTTTCTGCCACAGCCAAAGATGTAACATGGTGTTGTCGTGAATGATTTTGTCCAATCTGCTTTGTTCCCTCAATGTTTCATTTTCATTTTTAATGTGTCTATATAAGACCTCCAATTCAAAAACTTCTTGTTTCAATGATTGGATTAGAACTTCTTGTGTTGTGTGAGGTTGGGTAGATGAAGTGCTTGGACTTGTGGCTGTCTTCTCCAAGGATTCTATATAATCATACATCTCTTTCTGATTTGGGTCTACCTCAGGTGTAGTTTTTCTTGGGCTGACCCAAAATCCTGTTGAGAAGGACTGATCTCCAAATCTGGCCGAGAAGGACTCATGTCAAAATCTGGTTAAGAAAAAGGAGTATGGTGTGGGCTAAGGCTAGCAGGAATTGCTGGAGGCTTTTCCGGTGTTTCCCCTCCTTGTTACACTAAAATTTGTCACCATGGCTATTTGCAGTTAGTATGGCTCCATCAACTGTCATACTATCCTCCTTGGAAAGTCTCATACCTCTGCTCTCCATGTCAAACTTCAAGAAAGAGAGAAAGTCTTTAAAAATCTATTTATCTCTGGATACACAGTTTCTCTCAGCCTTACCTGCGTGTACGCAACCAAAGTTCACAATACCTGCGTACTTGTACGCTCTGTATGTAAAGGGGTGGGTGCGTACCCCTGTAAAGGTCAAAAGGCGTGAGTTTCATCTTAAAAAATTTACTTGTGGTCATTTCTAGAGCATTCTAGAAGCTTGTTCGATGTGTATTGAGCGCCTCCAAATGGTTCATGTATCCCTATGAAAGAGAAACTTATCCCATCAAGAGGGGAGCTATCCCATCCAAAGAGGGGCTTATCCCATTGATGGTGGACCTGATTAACTTCCTCTAGAACATTATAAATACAGGCATTGGGCTAGAAGGAGGGAGGTTGAAAGCTGAATATTCCTAAGGGTAGATGCTGCTGGAATTAGGACTTCCTTGTAGAAGCTTGTGAGGAGAGATTACCATCCTTTCTTGTTTCATTTGGAAGTGGGTGAGCTTATCAAAGTAAAGAAAAACTCTTGCTGGACCCTGGGAGGAACTTGCACAACACCAAGGCTCAGGTTGTAATGGTTTCTTTTGTTTCCTATTAATACAAATAAGTCCATTCTTCTCAACAATTTGTTATTAATGAGTTGTTTCATATACTCCTTGGTCTGTATGTTGAATATGTTTTATTTTATGAGATATTCAGGTTCTATGTAATCGTTTAATTGTTAGTGAATGCAGGTTTTGAAGTGAAGGAGGAGCTCATCCGGATCGATGAGGCTAGACTACTACAACAACGTTGGACTACAGGTAGGATCAAAACACTTGATTTCTTGTATGGTAAATGCATGTTTAAAGAAGGATTTCTCTTAATTGTCTTGTTTGTCACTAGAAATTCTTAGGCTTCTAGGGAGGTTGGTTTTGTCCGCAAGATTAACTCTTTCCGCATGACAGGGTGTTAGGCTGATTCTGGGCCATTTGATCAAATATATGCCAATAAACTTCTGGGATATCTAGGAGGGTATTCCTAGGTTGAGAGGGAATGGCTTTAATAGGGATGGTTTTAATAGCACTTCCTCTATCTGGGATAATGAGAGTGCCTAATGTTTGAGGAGATTGAATTTCTTCAACTTCATTATAAATGATTTTTGCAGCACTTCCCTTATCTGGGCTGCTTAATGGTTGAATTTCCCCAAGGGGAGACCTGAGTTCTTCAGTTTCTCCTATCCCTCCTCTTCCTTCACAAAGGTTGCTAAAGTTTCCTTCTTGCAATAGTTTTGGACTGGAATTTTCAATTTCTTGAAAATCCTACTCTTCGATTTGACTATGCACCTCAGCAAAGGCTACAAATGGTGATCCTGTGGCCTGAAGGGAACTAGTAGGCTGTCTAGAAATAACTTTTATGGGTCCTACTGAAGGCTGAGATTCTACTTTCTTAAAGATTTCGTCTATAAAGGTTGATTGGCCAAGGGTCACCACCCCCTTAGCTTTTTCGGGCTTGGGTAGAGGCTTAGAATTCTTTTCTGGTTTTTTCTGCTTAGTCATGCACACACAAATCAACTACTAGGTTCTACCCAATCAAAACAACGACAAATCTGTAGGAAAGGGGGTAGAGGAGCAGGGTTGTTACATGCTCCACACGTAGGTTCTTACCTTTCATTTTTAAAACCCAATTCTTCCCTAGCATAATCTTACACTACTCTGAAAAGAGACAAGTGGCTACACTCTTTCCCCGGCAACGGTGCCAAAATGTCGAGTTGTAAAAAGGGTCTCTTTCACCTCTAGTTACCTCACATTAATTTGTCAATCCAGGAACGTTTTTTTATTTCAAAGAGTGTCTCAGTCTAAGGCTCACATTTTCTAGAGTAATTCTAGTAGTATAGTGCTCAAGAAAATACAAGAGGAAATGGACGCTTGAAAGAAAATCTACTTATAGCAAACTATTTTTAAAGGCTAAATCATACATTTAGAAAAATAAGCAATATATCAGTCAAGGGTCCAGTAAGAATAACTCATCCCTTTAGAAACTGATGTAACCAAAAGTAATCAAGGAACAGATCGTCGATTCTGGGGACCATACAACAAATGTCAATGCCCACTACAGTCTTAGATCGTTCTGCACACCAAAATAATAATAATGCAAACAACAGGAAATGGAACAACAAATAAGAAATGGAATAGCAGCTGAACGTAATAAGCAACAACACTCTAGTCTACAAGAATAAATGCTATCAATCATGTCCTACAAAAATCAAATGGCAATCCCCTACTATTAAGGATTAATCGAGCAGCACATGGAAATAGAACAACACTGATTAATAATGGACTATATAACAACGATTGAAAGCCAAATATATATGCACAACAACTTAACACACGACACACCTTAATAGTAATCTGATCTTGGTAATCCAGTTATCAATCTTATTTATAAAAAATACGATGTTATTTTGCAATGGAACGACAATGCTAATAGATTCAACAATCGCAAGGAAATATAATCTCTAAGATGAATTCAGTAATACCAAAGGATAAGTGCACAACATAGATACTTTGTAATGGAACAACAACAGCATTCTGTAAAGACCAGCAATATTATATCAGTGCTTAAAGGAACAATAATACGTTGCAAAGTTAATCTAATGGTTCTAGTTCAGAAACATTATTACTCAGTAAATCAAACGTAATAGAGTTATGATGTAAAATAACAGAACATATCAGATTACCGAATAGAGTTGATAAATAAAACCATGCATAAACCAAAAGTAATAGTACAGGAGCAAGTGTTCCTCCAGGGCCGAGCCCTTAGCCTCCAGGGGTACACCGCTTGAAGTTATTCCAGGATCAGAGATGAAATACCAACCAAGTTTGTATTAATGCATAAAACAGAATTACAGTAGATCACTTCTCAACAAGAGTCGATGATCAAAGTTTCAACTTAAAGAGAAATTACATAAAAACATAATAGACTCTCCAAGCTAACGGTGATGTCCCTTTTTATAATGGCGAAGACAGAGATGTCTAGGTGCAAAAATAGTTAAAGCAATGATCCCTCAGGATCAAAGGATCCTGAGGGATTCGCCAAGCTGTTGATTCTCAGTTATCCCTTTACTTTCTTGCATCGAACTGATATCTCCATTTCCTTTCCCTGTTTGATATGCTTCAATTTGGTTCACCTTGTTTGCATATGGTTCCCTACTAAAGGGACAACGGTTAACTTGGCCCTGTCCTTTTCTTTGGGGCGGCAGTCTTTCGTTTTTTCCTTTTTCTGCATAAGAAATAGCGATCATTAGCATTTTCATGTCGCATCTAGATCTATATAGATTTTATCATGATTTCCCATTATCTTCCTAGTTCATGATGCAAATGATTTGTAAGTTCTAATGAAAAGAAGCTTAAATAATCACCAAAAACATACCTTATTTAGTACTCCATAGCAATAAATTAGCAAATATTAACGATTTCTTAGATTTGGATTTAATGAATTACAAATCAAATTTGTGTAGGGTGAATATCCATTTGGAATACATTCCCCACAACAATTGTCTGGTAAGAATGTAAACCATGGTGTTCAAATCATATATCACAATATTTTTGCACAATAGCATATAATGACAGAAACGTTGGATAGCTTGAACAAATGCTAAATCTAATTTTTTCCATATGTGCATATTTTTCTTCAATTTTGGTCAAATTACGACGTAAGTAATATATGACATGATTTTTGTTCGACTTGTTTTCCCGAACTAGGATCATGCCAATGATGGCATTTTACGCTGCTAAGTATAAAAAGTAATCTTAGTGAAACGTATGAGGATGCAATAGCAGTGTATGGGTAAACATATATTTAAGTGCATCAAAGGATTTTTGAGCCACTTCATCCCAAATAAATGGGATGCCCTTTTTCAAAAGTCGAGTAAAAACTTTAGTCAAATTGGCTTATTTTTGGATCAATTGATGTAGAAAGTTTGTTATCCCTTGCAAACTTTGTAGTTGTCGTAGATTGGAAGGTGGAGGTAAATTCAAGATAGCCCCCACCCGTAAATTCAAGATAGCCTCCACCTTCAATGGATCAAAACGAATGCCTTCCTTTGAAACAAGGAAACCCTAGGAACCGACCATATTGCACAAAAAAAACACACTTATGTGGATTCAAGAGAATACTATAATGATAAAATGTGATGAAAATTGCTCTCAAATGCATTGGATTGTCTTCCTGTCTCAGTGAATGAGCTGGAAAGTCAACCAAATAAGGTTGCACAATATTCTTGATATCGTGAAATGCATAAGACACGGCCCAATGAAAAGCTTCACCTGCATTCTTTAGACCGAATGAGAGTTTTTTATAGGAAACATTTCCCCATGCGAAAATGAATGAGGTTTTATGTTGATTAGCTCAGAGTATGTTGATTTGATTGTAGCTAGAAAATCCATCCATAAATGAGAATATTTCATTTTTGGTACATTCATCAATGATTTGATCAATATAGGTAGTAGGATAATTATCTTTTAGACAAGCCTTATTGATGTCCATATAGTCAACACATACTTTAATGGTTCCCTATTTCTTGTTAACATGCATGATATTGGACACCCAATTAGTTAATGTAACCGTGTAGATGAAAGAAGCTTTGAGAAGTTTCTCTACATCATCTTTAATCGTAAGAACTTTTCTCGGATGCACTAGGCATAATCATTGTCTGACAGGCTTGGCATCTAGGTAGGTATCAATTTCATGTATTACAATGCGTGGATGAATTATTGGCATTTCCTCATAGGACCAGGAAAAAATGTTACAAAATTCTTGAAATAGGGCCTTATATGTTCGAATTTCTTCGATTCAACACGACGCACCTACATGAATACTTTAAAAAAATCATGTTTTAAGTGAGATGTCAATGGTGATTGTCGCAGATATATTTCCCAAATCTCTGTCAGATTCAGATTGAATTATTGAAATGGGTGATTCTAGACTATTTACTATGTCAAGTGAAAATATATTTTAAAAATCATTCTTGATTTTGTTAGGACTAGGTAGAAAAGGTGAATGATCATGGTGATAATTACATGGCATTTCATCCAAAGTCATAACCTCCATGATACTTTCATGAGTTGGAAACGTATAACCAAAAGGATCATAGAGTGAAACTGGTTCTAACCAAGGAAAAGGAGAATAATCTCCATTGACCATATCCACTCGATCAATATCTGAAGACGTTGGGTCAGAAAAAGTTTGCACTGCCTGATAAGACAATTCAAAACGTCTCAAAGGCATCTCAGTGCCATCAGATGATAACTTAGACTCTAAAGGCACTATCCACAGATCAGGAGATTGCATAGTGCTTGATGTAATCATGTTTACCTCAGCAAAATTAGAAGGAAAATTTGGTGGAGGCATCACAAAGGTTCCCATAAATGATGAGTCTTTGAGTAAACCAACACCAATATCTTCGTAAGGAGAATTAAGTTTTCCGACAAAAGCTATGATACCCACAGAGTTAGGGTTTGAAGTGTAGTAAGACAACTCTTCTACTTTGACAATTTTTCCTTTGTGAGGAAATTGTATCATTTGAAACAACAACGAGACCATTGATGACATTGCATAGGTCCAACTTTGACAAAGAAACATGTTCTAATATAGTTGAGTATCCACAGCTTGAACTTTGATTGTAACCATTTTTCCCTCTAGCTCTATGAGTAAATCATTCGAGATCCAATATGGACGAAAAACTCTTCCATCAAAGGCTTTCAGAGTGGTAGGTGATTGATTAATGGTTGGGAAACATAAAGCTTTCCAATAACCAATTGATGTAATGCACGTAGAAGATCCTTCATAAAAAGCAATAAGAAATACTCCTCTAGTTTTAACAAATATTAGAATTTGGATTTCCAGCTGATGATGGAGTATCGAGATATGACTCTCAAGATCAAATATAATTAAGTTGGAATCTTCAAGATAAATAAGTCCTATAGCTGACAAAAAAATCTTTCTCTATGCCGAGCATGTCTGCAACACTTCCAGAGTTGACATTGTGGAAGGAGACATAGCCAAGTCTTCAACAATGTTATAATTTTGTTCAGCTCTAGCATGCGGGCTGAACATTGATTTGTGAAGAAAAACTTTGGGAGGAAATCGGACCATCAGGTCATGATTTGGCTTCCCGATCTGTAATGTTTCAGAAAGAGAAGGAGGAATTTAATTGGAAGGTTGACTAGATGAACTAACCTCATTTCCATTTTCAACAGGATGCTTGGACCCATAATCTTTGGATCTCATAGCTACCAGAACTTCTTGTGAAGACATGATCAGGATATCTTGCGATGTGGAAGAGGAAGATGTGTTATTAGAAACCATCTTTCTTTCTTGAGAAGGAAATGTATCCTTCGAAACAATGGTAGTTGGAAAACATTTAATGAATTTGGAAACCTCTGCCCAATGTGGAAATTCCTTCGAATAGTGATCCTCATTGCATGTAAGGAAAGGATAGCGAGGTTCTCATTTTTCATCAATAGGCTCACCTTTAGCAGGTTTCTCTTTTGGAGTAGCATTTTTTTTCATTACCTTTCCCCTTATTTTTATTTCTGGTTGATTTCATCTTGCGAGTAGATGATCCTACAACATTGATCTCAGAAATAGTTTCTAGAGGAAGGATTTCGAATGGTGTGTCTTGTATGGCCAAAGTCTGAGTATTTTTAGAATTTTTCTTTTTTTCCCTTAGACGGTTGGCTAACAAAACCTATAATTCCATCAACGACATTAGATCCTTCTCCTATAGGAGATGTAATAATGGGTTTACCTATATGGCGAGGTAAGTTTGGTATTTTTTCATACAAAGTGCTAGATTGGGTGTAGACTAAGTCTAAGTACTAGTATGAGAAATTACTTGATCTTTTGTGATGACACCTCCATTCGAAACATCTTTCATGATAACGGAAGAAGAGATTTTGTAAGCCATTTATCAAAAATTTGATCTGGAAAGATTACTTTCACTAAGCGACATATACGTCTCCATTCATGGATATGATCGGAGATGTGAGTCGACTTATATTGTTTGAAAGATGTCAATAGTTTAGTACTAGTGTCATAATGGATTAGTAATTGAAAGTGGGTTAAACATGTTGTTTCCAGGGAGTTAAAGTTATGGAAAGAGACACTAAGTATCACAATGTACCATTTAGATGACGGCCCGGTTACAGTTTGATGAAAAAGGCATGGACAGATGGAATCATCAACCAAATAATTCTATGCACACCAAAGATGATATGTCATCACATGATTAGATAGATCCTCTGCTAATTTATCTTCAAATTTGGGTATGTCACTTGGTAACTTGGTAGGAATTGCTGACCAAAAAGGATAATAATAAATAGCATCGTTAGGTAATCGAGATAAATGTGGTAGATATAGCATTGAAATAAAAGGTAAGTGTCAGCTAGGGTCTTGCGGTAAAGTTTGATAACTTTGCAGGCTAAGATGAACCCTTGGAGGCAGATATCCAGGGTATCTTGGAATAGCTTGAGTAGTTGGAATTAGAATTCCACCAGGATAACTAGGGTGAACTATACCAGGTTGAGCTTGAATAGGGACTTGATAAGTATGATCGAGGAATGATTGACTCTGGAAAGGTTGAGCTTGACCAATTTGACCTAAGTAATATTTCCCCTGCATACGTTGCGCTTGCAAAGGTTGACCTTGAAAAAATTGACTTTGAACAAGTTGGCTTTGAATGAATGCACCTTAAAATGTTGGGTTTTGGAAGGTTTGGCCTTGGAAAGGCAACATTTTGTAGTATTTTTGGAGCACAAGTGTACCAAAAAGCACCCCCTTAGCAGTGGGTTGTTACTTGTAAAGGATTACAGTCAAATTTGGTGTTGTTAGTTGACAAAATTAAATATACACAACATTGTAAATACTGGATATAATGCATACAAAAAGATAAACTTAAACAACGAGGTGCATGAACATAAAAATTCTCAAATGGAGCAAATGCATCAATAATATATGGAAAATCTCACTTTATTGATTGATTGTGGTAGAGGTTGAATACAATTAGAATACTAGAGAACTTGAAGAGAATTCCTTGAGCTAGAGAGCTCAATAATCCTTAGCAATGATGTTTATTTTCCTCAATATCTATGCAAGTTTCTCCTCTCTCTTAAATAAGTGTGAAGAATCTTCAAAGGGTGGATTTTTCTTCACTCACTAATAACTTGGGTTGCTTAGAAGAATTTTTTTCAACATGCTAGTGCTCTTCACTTGGTTCAACAATGAATAGGTGGTTTTCTTGCAAGCAATTTGGTTAACATAACAATGTCTCTTCTTTTCGTCTCTCCCATGGCCTGTTTATATAGAGATTTTTGAAGACCTATTCCCTCTCTTGGTACATGTATGATAGAGATGTATGAGTAGGACAAGAGGATTCCATTGAGGGCTTCACTTCTCCAAGGCAACTCAAATTCGGTTGTACTAGGCCAACCTCATATCAAGAAATTGGCTCCAAGTGTGTGTAGTGGTCCTAGACTGTTAAGTCACCTTTTCTGCAACTAAGTGGATTTTTTGCTAATATGTCGAGCACGTGTGTTTATCGAAGAAATATACGAGTTGCCTTAATTGATTTCCTTTATAAAATTTGGACCTTAGGAGAACCTTTTATTTTTGAATATTTGTAATGTATTCGGATGGGAAATTGTCCACCTATGCATTCTATTGAAAAATTTTAATGTCCTCTAGATTGTAATAGCAAGTGTATGATTTTCCAGTGTTAATAATTGCCCCCTTATGTATGAGGTTAGGAGGAGACATGTAGCCGAAATACATGATGTTTTCACTTTCTTTGGTCTGATTTTCCTTTTGAGAGAGGGGATATCTTGTTTTAGAGATGAGTAGAGAAAAATCCTTGACTGAGTATAACTAATGCCCATGCTCTAGTGGAAGAAACTTAAATAATGGTGTGTTTTGAGTTGGGTATGTCCCATTCTCATTATGATGGCTAATTAGAACTGATTACAATTAGACAACAACTGATTTGTGTGTACTAAAATTTTTGGTTGTTGACGTGCTGATAGTTGATGATGATCATTGTTGACACCCTCAGGGGTGTTTTCTGGTCAAATAAGAAAAATTTTCTTTCCCTATGCATATCTCGGTGAAGCACTTTGGAAGGGTTCTATGGTATGCATAAATATTTAGCGGTAGGTACCTTCTCCACCTCATAATATAAGCACTATTGAATGAGTTAATGAGTGAAGTGGGAGTCTTCAACTATGTGAACGTGCTGCAGTAGTAACTAAGTACGACACCACCTTGAAATGATTTTTTTTAGTTGATGTCACATTTCAAGGGAATCGATGACATCACTGGGCAATAATGGTTCCCACTGTGCCACATGAGGATATCCCTCTTTCTTGGAATACATTTGTTGAATTTGACAAGAAAGCGGTGCCATCTGCCCGAAGTGGTGAGTCGGGAAATAGATATGAAAAGATTGAAATAACTTTGTTAGATAGGCATGCTAATGAGGGCTATCAATATTGGAGGATACAAATGGCTCTTTTGAGGTCAGAGCTGGAGATGCAAATTGCGGTAGTCAAAACATGCTTTCTAATGATCCTGGAGTCCATAGGATTTTCTACGATGGGTGTAAGTGATTTTTGACAGATGGGGGTGGTTTGTTGATGATTTGTTGTCAATTATGATGAGAGACTGAAGGCGAGTGAGGGCTGTGGATTGTAAAAATCAAATATGGATGGGAGATGTTTTTTTTTTAATTCTTTGTACACTTCCCAAAAGTATAGGGTTTTGGTTTGGATGTATAGCCATGGAGATAGGTGCCCCATGATGATAGTAACCTGTAATAAGGTGTAATGTATCTACTGAGGGTGGGGGCCCCATTGGTTGGTCTCTGTGTTGGGTAGGTGGGTGAGGTGGTACAAATGGGCTATGTGATGCAAAGGAACGATAGGTAAAATGTAGGATGCAGATGTGCATCTGTTAATCTTCGTAAGGGGACTCGGGAGAACAAGGTGAATACATAAATCGATGTAGAGTAATGAGACTAAACTTTAAAATATGTATGTGAGATTTATCCTGGGATGAAGTGAGTGGTCATGGATCCTTTATGTGAAGAAGGATCGGCAATGATGAAGGGATCCATGCGAGGGGGGGGGGTTCTATTGACTGGCATGAATTCTTATAATTTACAAGTGTCAAATGGTAATAAACATGGTCAAGATGTTGGACCTTATGGTGCATTTTGGAGAAATGATGTCAGGATATGCAAATATTTTTTAGGGAAATCCTATCATGCTCAGTGGAGAATGATACCTTCTTTTTTTCGCTTTTCGAGGCGCTAGTTGAAATTGACCATGTGTGATATTCTTGTAATGGATACAACCAAAACCTAAAGTGAAAGAATCATTCAAGAAATATATATTTAATGAATGTTATGGACTTAGAGATATGGAGAAGTACCTGACATGCGCGATAGGTCTAAAAAATGATTTTTGGTGTTTTCGGGAATGGAGGGTTCCATGATGAAGACATTATGGGACTGATCCTCATGTCTCTTTTTGTTTTGTCAATGAAGATCGTAGGCTTCTGAAATGTTCCCCCAAATATGGAAAATAGGGTGATAGATAGGTCTGTGGGGTACAAATATCAATCATTTGCATTGTTGAGTTGTGGAGGTCAGAGAGCTTTCCTGGAGCGTTTCTTACTGTTGTGGTCATCTTGTGTACCTGGGATTTCTACCGTCAGAGATAGGTAAGAGCCTGAGCCCATACCTAAGTAATTTTTAGTTTGGTATATTAGGTTTTTCATATAGGGGTCCCCTGTATAACTTTTTGAGTCCATTTTTAGGACCGCGTGGGTGACTCTGCTTGAGCCACACTATCTTCACACATAACTGCATTTATGCATGAAGACGTCGTGTATAATGAATACTCAGACACATGCTGCACATGTCTGAGTTAGGAGATTACACAACAAGAGTTGTCTAGGGTTCATCGTGTATTTGTAAATTGAATACGCATCAGGAATGCACTCGTATGGGGTATAGGTATGTGCACCATGCGTTGTTGTGAAGTACAAGCACACGCATTGTGCTCCTATTGAAGAAACAGGCGTGCAGTGGGGAAAAAATGGGGTTTTTTCCCCCATTTAGGTTTTTTAAGGACTTGAGGGGTTCTCATTTCTAATTTTTGGCATCCTTGGTGGTAGGATGATCTGGAGAGAGTGTTATTGGACTCCTCTCTAGAATGTTTTAACACAGGATGTTGGTGTGAGATAGAAACTTGTGCAGTGGGGGTTACTGAAGTTACTTCAAAACCCATTGATGAGGTTGCAAGATAGGTTGCTGGGATGTGGTTCGCCAGTTGATGGTTATCCAGCATACAAACCTCCCAATCTTGGTGGAGGTTGACATCTATTTTGTTATTGGTTTGATGCCACGAGGGGAGGTTCTTCCTTATCCCCTTCGAGGAGGTGATGCTGGCATGAGGGTTTGGAATGAGCAACATTGTAGTCCAAACCCTATCACAGATAACTATGTGAGGATTGCAGTAGTGGAGGATCTAGCCTAGTGAGCAGTGCTGGATATGATTGTTAGACTCGTGGCATCTGCGTTCCAGTTGTAGCATTTTTGGAGCACAAGTGTACCAAAAAACACCCCCTTAGTAGTGGATTGTTACTTGTAAAGGGTCACAGTCAAATTTGGTGTTGTTAGTAGATAGACTTAAAAAAACAAAACATTTTAAATAATTGGTATAATGCATACAAAAACATAAACTTAAACAAAGAGGTGCAAGAACATAACAATGCTCAAACGGAGCAAACACATCAATAATATATGGAAAATGTCCCTTTATTTATTGTTGGTGGTAAAGGTTGAATACTATTAGAATAATATAGTTCTTGAAGAGAATTCCTTGAGGTAGGGAGCTCAATAATCCTCAGCAAGGATGTTTCTGTTGGGTGTGGAGCCTGATTATCTTCTTTATTTAGACATATCACCGCATTGGACCCCAGTTTGTAATGTGGCAGAAACACTGCTTGTAAATATGCCCTGCCAGGGGGGTCCAGGAGGGAAGAGGGAAAAGGGAATTACAACATATCTGATGTAGGTTTTATCTCTTCTTTTTACTGGATAATATGGAAGGACTGGTTGTTTCTCTGTGGATGTAGCCCAAATTGGGTGAACCACGTATATATGTGTCTCTCTTGTTCTATGCGTTTTCTGTGTTTATATTTCTGCAATATGTTATGTGTTCCATTCCTCTATAATATATAATGTTCTAAGAGTTTCTTTTCCTCAATCTCTTCGCAAGTTTCTCCTCTCTCACAAAGTAGTGTGAGGACTCTCCAAAGGGTGGATTGTTCTTCACTCACTAAGATGTTGGGTTGTTTAAAAGCAATTTTGCCAGCGTAACAATGTCTCTTGTTTCTAGATCTCCCATGGTCTATTTATATAGAGATTTTTGAAGACCTCTTCCCTCTCTTGGTACATGTATGATAAATACATGTGAGTAGGAAAATAGGATCCCATTGAGGGATGTACTTCTCCAAGGCGACTCGAATTCGGCTTTACTAGACCGACATTGTATCAAGAAATCAACTCTGAGTGTGTGGACTCGTCCCAGACTGTTGAGTCACCTTTTCTGCAATCGCGTGACTTTTTTTATGATATGATTCATGCACACATTTAACAAATAAATATACATGTGGCCTTAATTGAATTCTTTTATAAACTTTGAACCTCAGGAGAACCTTTGATTTTTGAATCTTTGTAATGTATTCAACTGGAAAATTGTCCACCTGTGCATTTTGTTGGACACTTTTCATGTCTTATGGATTGCATTAGCAACTGTACAATTTTCCAATGTCAACACGGACTTTGATTTTTTTTTCCTTGAAATGGTGGAACCTGGTAAGCTTGACCATGAAAAGGTGTTTGCATTGTTCCAACAATAGCTTGCCCAATAGGTATTTGTGGTATAGACTAAACTGTAGGAATATTTTGATAAGAAGAATCCTATGGGATTGCCTGAGTAGCCTGAGGAACAGATACTTGAGGGGTTACTGGAACGATTTTTTATGATACTACTGCAATAGGTGGCT
The DNA here is from genome assembly GCA_000404065.3 of Pinus taeda. NCBI lineage: Eukaryota > Viridiplantae > Streptophyta > Pinopsida > Pinales > Pinaceae > Pinus > Pinus taeda. The sequence continues at coordinate 103,548 of APFE030498301.1, read as the reverse complement.
GAGTAGAACTTGGAACAAGCTATGAAACAATTGTTTTAACAGGGTTTTGTGCTGGACTCTGAATAGGTAATTGAATCAGTTTCTAAACATGTGTTTGAGGAATTATTTCAACAAGTTGTTGGAAAAATGTTTTAGGAATCCTCTTAAGAGGCTACTGGAAGGGTACCAAAATACTTGGAATAGGTATTTGAGGAATAGTTTTTCCAGTCGGCTAAAGCAGTTGATAAAGTAGAATTTGTGGAACACCTGGACCATACTGTTGATTAAAGGTAGGATTCCAAATTGTGTTCATCCCAGGATGAGTACCATATAAAGGTTGATTTATAATAGGTTGACCTAGGTCAAGCTAATGTATCTAACCATAACTTCCAGTAAATGGTTGACTCCCAGCGAAATGTTGTCCTCTAGGTGGAGGATAAGTTGGTTGCCTCTCATGCTGGTAATAATTTCCAGCCGAGACTACTTGGGGGTTACTTGAGTTACCATAAACCATGTGAATTTGTTGGTATGACATTGTAAGTGCTTTGGGCATGGAAGTCATGTTGTCAATAGTAGATGTAGATAAACCAAATGGTTAAGTAGAAGGTTGGGGAGGATAGGATTTTCCAGAAAAGGTCCCAGTAAGTTTCTAGTACCCAGGAGGAACTGATGGACAACCATACAATAGTGATTAGTGGGAGCTAATAAACATAAATGAATCAATGGGTTGGCTCCCAATAGGAATTTTTGGCATAGTTACTTCTAGTGAATAAAAACGAATGTGTGGCTGTGATAAATTCTAAGCTGAAAATATCAAAGTTATAGTATTCCAAGGGTCAGGTCAGAAAGTAGAGAAAGGAAATCTTGGGTCAAAAGTTTGAGTACCAATAAATGGAGAATGAGGTGTCTCTATTTATTTGGTAATGTCTTCAATGCTAATTAAAGCAGAAGGTAATTCAATCCTTAATATCAGGTTCCTTCGAGGTGAAGGTGGCTTAGGAGTAGGAGCTATAAGACTCGAAGGTGATTGAAGTTGAGAAAGTTCAAACTCAGGTTCTTCTACCTCTGGTTCAGTAAGTTGAGTGTCTGAAACTTCACTAGTGTCAGATTTTGTGTGAACTACTTTGGTAATATCTAGATCAGAGTGAACTAAGCTTGATTCTACTTCTTGTGTTGGATTAAATTCAATTTCTACTGTCTCAGATTATAAAACTATTGATGTTTCAGGTTTGTCTAAGGATTTTGATCGTGTCGATTTTGACTTTTTTGATTTTATCTTTTCCAACTGATTTGGTGTGTACTCAGGAGGTTGACCTCACATTCTATGTGATTGTCTTGGTGATTAAGCAAGATTAAAATTTATCAAAAAATAAAAAAAAAATCACAATCCAATCCTAAGGTCTCTCAAAAGTAAAAAAAAAACAATTAATATGTGCTAAAATTTTTTTAAGGATTCAAACCATGAAAACAAGCTTTTCACAATGAAATCACTAGTTGTTAATGAAATCCAACGTCATAGAAATTAAAGTGAAAAGTGGTTGTATAAATGAACGAATAGAACGAGTTAAATTGACAACCTTCTTAATGAAATGATCTGGTGCAAGTAACTTCACTTATGCCATCTCGAGTGAAGATTACCCTCGAAAAATACCAACTGACTCTAGTCAACATTTGTTCAAGGTATAACAGGACATTCCCTTTACCGTCACTATGGTTAATAGCCCTAGGATTATGGTCACGAAGGTTACCAATTACAACAATTCTACCTGGGGGATCAACCATAGATCAGATGTACACACAAGGGCAAAGTAACAAATCGTAATCCCCTTGAAATCTCCTCAATATACGGTAATTTGAGGTTTACTTTCAGGTGACCCCAAGTACCTTTCGGCACCATTGTAATATGCATAAATCATTGTACCATAGCCAGTGACGTGGGTATGATCACATCACTAGGTTTGATATGATCTCATGCTTGACTCCCTTGTAAGGGGAGCTTCCTAGAGAAAAACTAAAATAAATGGATTTATCTCCCTATTGCAAGATTCTAGTGTTTGTCTACAACTTTGGAAAGTTTACTCACTTCCCTATTCCAAAACTGTACACTTAATCTATTGTAGGTGTAAAAGGTCCCTAAGAATAAAACTTTCTAAATTGATTTTAATTAGCCTTGATTTTAATAGCTCTTGTTACGCAAAGGTAATGGATGTGAAACTTGATGAATTTATGACTTGACACAATCCTAATGCAAATGAAAATGATGACATGATCTTTTTGTTTCAATGAAAATATATCTAAGGTAGGGAAAGAGTGTTTCACTTTTTCAACTGAAATATAAACAAAAATTGAAAACCCCACTACAACCTTTTCCCTAAAATGAAAATAACCAGTTTCACATCACCCAAATATTGAAAACAGTTTCAATTCTTCACTTTTCCCCATAATGCAAGTAAAAAAAAAATCTCTATTTTCATACGAGCACTCAAAAATTCAAACATTACAACAAGAAACCAATGTTGATGACTAAAAATGAAATTTTCCCTAATTTAATGCTACAACGTTTCTTGCAGTAACTAATTCATTTCATGAACACTTCTCGCAAATAGACAAAAAATGATTTTTCATTCCAAAACTAGCATTGAAGTATTTTCATAAGACAAACCTAATCTAGTAAATCATTCACTTTGGCATTCAAAATAAACTTCTACAAAAGATAAATCTAGACTTAAGACCTGATTTAATCGACAAAAGAAATATAGACAATGAATTGCAATAAATATTTCTCTTGATAGGTCGATCATTGATGAGGAAAGACTCGACCTAATTTGCAAAACAAGACCAATCACAAGTAAAAAAATAAAATAACATTCAATCAGGCTGATAGACACTCATAGGAGGTTCTAAGAGTTGTAAAACAACAGGAAAAAATAAAAAAATTGGACTTGAAGAGGAAACAAGTGAGTTTTTCAAAATTTCCATGCATGTGTGCAGGCTCTAGAGTAAACTAGTGTGCATGCACTTTGCTTCTTAGAGGTAAGTGTGCATAAATGTGCATTGTGCCTAAAGTAAAAGTATGCACAATAGGGAAATTCAAGAAAAAATAAAAATAAACCAAATCAAGCACAAAATCCAAAATTTCTAAACTTTCCATACACTTAAGTAAGGCTTGTGTAGCAAGTTGAAAATATCAAACAAGGAAAGAGATAGAGATTGAAACGATTCCCCAATATGGTCTCCAATTTGTTATTTGGACAAATCGCTCCCATGGAAAAGATCAATCTCCCAATACTTCAGAGAACCCTAGTACCAAACACAATAATTTATACCTTTCTCAAAGTTTTGATTGTTTGAAAGAAAATAAAATGGAGGAGGCCTCTTACCGATTTAGATAAATGATTGATGAAGTCCCTGAAAGCTTTTGATCACTCACTCTTTGATGCTTTAAATGCTCTCTCACCACTCTCGGTAGATTATCTGCAATGTCTTTATATAGATCTGTAAAGATAGATACAAACAAGAGATCAAAGCATACAACATATAATCAATGAGATAAATGAATTAATTAACCAAATATACATGTGAACTAATCAATTATGCAACCAAAAATCATATAGGTGATCAAGGAAATTACAAATTAAATGAATTTATATGTAATTGAGAAAGAACAATTTCTTATATTCATAAAACTGGAGAAATAATTACAACCATGTAGCCTTGATATAGAAAGCCCTTTCTGCAATCTCCAACCCTGTCTCTTTCACGAAAATCCTTCCAACCTAATTTCAACAACATAGACGTACTTCCAACAATCCTCCCTTAATCCTCAAACCTATAGTATCTTTATAGGTCAAGGATGAGAAGTTATGGATCTATTCTCCAAGGGATGAGATCGCTTATTAGTGGGATAGAGGTTGCACAAACTAAGGGGAGTTACTTCATGATAGCAGGGATCAACACTCAATAGGCAATCATTCGAAGCTTGATGGTTGGGATATATGCTACCAACAATGCTTATAGACTTTAATTTTTATTTTTACATACTTCACCATAGTTGAAAATAGTGCATACTTATGTGCCGATAACAATGGTCTTCCCTGGATATGTTCAGGAATCAACTAGGAAACTGAAAATATAGACAAAATCAGGGTTTTGTACAATAAGATCCTGAAATTCCACTTTCTGTAGAATGATTTGGATTCTAACTTTGCAGGGGAATGTTCTTGGGACACATTTTTGGATAGCGAAAGATCCAAACTAATGGTCATTTTCCTAATGTGACAAAATGATGTGCAACAACATATCCACTTCAATTCAAACTTTGTATTATCACAGTTTCACTTGCACACACTTGCACTACACACACTAAGCTAAGATAAACTTTGTATAAAGGTTATCCTCCTTTTGGAAACTTTGTACTTAGCTTGTTTCAACTTACATTTTCGTACCCTAAGTGAATAAATGACTCTCTAAAAGCAACCAAAATTTGAACACATTAAATTCCCCATAGGGTCCATAAGATAATTTATAGTTCAAGTTAGGACCACGAGGGTAGGTAGCACAAAATCCATTGTGGTTGTTTACATTTGAAACATTGAAGTTGTCTTCTAGGGAGCTTAAAATATTTGATCATCCTGTGAAAATTTTGATATATGAGGATAAAATGGTGAAGGGCGTAAGGGCATAAGGCCTAGGAAGTGGATTATAACATACCTTCATGTTGTCTCCCAACAGTTGATAGGAGTATTGTGTCCAAAACTAAAAACCAGAAGTTGAGATTCACTCATTCCCACTGGGCACAGGTAACTTAGTGGCCAAAACTTTAAACGTCATTTTCTATAGGTTGAGGTGCAAGAGCACTGAGATTTAAGGTTATTTTTTTCAATATGCTTGAAGCGTTGTTAATTCTTTTGGGACGTAGCCCTAGTACCCCCCACTATAACCCTTTGTTACCTTGGTTGGTTCTTCATTGCTGGAAATGTCACCAACACTTTTAGGACTTGACCCCAACATCCTATTACAAAATATTCTAAGGCCCAGTTACTATTTGAACATAGAGGATGTTTAGGTCTTTATATGGTTTTTGTCATATGTGAAAGCCTCATTAATCCTTTTCTGTTAATTGTTTGATATATTAGCTTTTTTTTTTTTAATTTGGTCTACTTATATATTCATACAAAAAGTTACAGCAAGGTCACTGCCT